>VZTT01063013.1:2236-24214 GCA_013400855.1 Buphagus erythrorhynchus | reverse complement strand
TTTTTTTTTAATTGCTGCTGCAGCAGAGAACTTTTTCCTGTTCTCCTTTTTATACCTCAGTGTGTTTGATTTACTGGTGAGCACAGCATCTTGTTCCCAGACAATTTTGAACGTTTTATGAAAGTGAGTGGGATTCACTCGCCAGGAAGAGCAAGTTTGCATCTTTTTTGGCATTTCTGTGTATTTTTTTACTGAAACACAGTTATTTAACAGCACAAAGTGAAGCTGATGAAAATGCACAAAAAATCTTTAAGTTTAAACCAAATTGTTCATTTTAGCGGCTTAGTGCTGTCATTGTTAAGTTTAGATAAAAAGCAAGGCTTCCTTTAATGTATCCTGTCATTGAGAATTTCATTTCTACCCCTTTTCACCTGAAAGCTAAATTAGTTTGAAAAAAGTTACTGTTTCTTTTCATCAGTACCTCTAATCTAGGTAACAGACTAGGTTAGGAGGAGCGTTGAAACAGGGAAAATCAAACCCTTTTGATTTACTTTCTTGTGAAATGACTTAGTGTTTTTTGTCCCTCCCCATAGAGAAACTTTAAGGGAATAATGTTTGAATTTGTTAGAACAGAAGAGGTACCTTTTTCCAAAAGTAAGAAATAAGCACAGCTTTGGAGATTCAGGGTGTGATTTGGAGAAGTCAACAGTTGTTTTGCTTTGTTTTGTTTTGGGGTTTTTTGTTCAGAGAGGATTGCAATAACTCTATCAGTGACGATTTTTTTTTTTTTTCATCTCCTGGCTTCCCCAAAGAGCTGGACTGAAGAGAAGATTTTGAGAATATCTGCTATAGCTTTTGGGGTGGGCCTGTAGCTCCCTGCTGCAGGATCTATGGCTACAGATCCAAGTGTAGAGTTACCAGTACCAGCTAAAGGCAAACTGCATCAAGGTGAAACTTTGCTGCTTTTTCCCAGGGCAGTACCAAAGAATTCTGTGTAAAGTTAATGTATATGATCCTTAAAAGCTTGGAGGCAGGGGGAAGTTTGCCCTTTAGGGGATATAGAAACAGGTATTCTGAGAAGCAGAAACTTTTGGGGGAGAATGGAGATCTCTTTAGCAAAATGGGGCTTTGAGTCCCTGGAAGGATTTGGTTTTATTCTTCTATTTCTTGCATTCTGGTTTAGTTATTCATGCAGATATGGTCTCTACAGACCTGTAGCTTCACCCTCTAGTGTTGGCAAACAAGAATTGTTTAAAGCAGGGAGCAGAGGGCTCTTCTGGCTCTCTGTGATGGAAAAACTCACATATCAGTACCCTTGGGTTTGGAAATTCCATTGGATTTACCTTACTGTTTGCAAGAGAAGATCTCTGAAATGTAAATGTGATCGTTGTCAAAAAGTCTGAAGAGCCTTAACCATCCTCCAAGGAAAGGGCTCATCTCCCTGCCAGCCACCATGCACAAAAGTGACCTGAGGTTGAAAGGCTCTTTATAAGTTCTTGAGAAATCACAAGGTGCACTTTCCTTCTTGCTGCTTTTCCCCTCCAAGGAGTGTTAACTTTCTGGTTTTGTAGAAATACCAGTGATATGTGCAGACAGAGAGCTGCCACTTTAGAGGAGGCTTAAGCTAAAGGACCAGAAAGAGACAAGAAAGATTCATGAGATGGAAAAACCTCTTTCAAAAGAAGGGTGAGGAAAACCACCTAAATTAAATGGGATAAAACAACTGTGCTGCCTTTCAGCCAAAGCCTCAAGGAAGCAAACTCTTCAAAACAGTGTGTTTCAGTTAGGCTTAATCTTAGGATGGCATGGTTTAAAAACAGTCTTGAAAGGATAATCTTTTATACAGGTGTCTGTCATTAAACTTCTGTGGCCACACAAAACATGTATGAGAGAGCTAGTTTACCTTCAAGTTTTGCAAGTTCTGCCTGTGTACACGCCTCCCTTCTTGGGGGTGGCCTACAGTTGTGACAGATATCCATGGTTGTCTTGAATTATTCAGCCCAAGAACTATTTGCAACTTGAACTGTGAAAAGTAATAGCCTGCAAGATCTAGATACCAAAGAATACTGGTTTAAAAAGCTTTAATGTTTAGTCTGCAGTGTCCTTGCATTTATCCTATCATGTCTTAATGAAAATGCCAGGTCTCTAAATACTTTGACCAGAGTGGCTGACAGTGTTGAAGTGTCCTAGAAATGCTCTTGTGCTTAGATGCTTGTGGGGTTTGCCCTTATCTGGGACTAGAAGGGAGTTGTTTTTCCAGGCATTAAAAAAACCAAAAAAGTTAAGTGTGCAGTCAGGATTGTGTTGAACTGAAGGAACGTTTTGCCCCCCCCAGCCTGCACTGGGTGGAAGGTGACAGACACTGAAGTTGCCCTTTACTGTTTTGAATGGAGCCATTGCACAACCCCCCAGCCCAGCTCAGTCAGGAAGAGGAATGACTTAAACTCTTTCCAAGTTGCTATCTGTTTAACTCAGTGGGATTTGCTTGCAAACTGAACCTTGAGTGTTTGACCTCATGTGTTGGGGAGCTTTTTCGTTTTAAAAACACTACTATTTAGCTACCCAAAAGAATTCCTTATCTTTGTGATAGATAGTGCTAAGCACATTTGGTCTCATTGAAAAGTGGTAGTGTAGCTTATAAAATGGAGTGTTCTATATGCAATGAAAAAAAGTAGTGCTAATATACAATGCCAACATCAGATGCCCCATAGAGGCTTATTGAAAAGTAATAAATGAGATTCAAACCTTGCTCTGCTTTTCCATGCATGTTCTCAGGTTAATGCCCCAGTATCATAACGTACATGCATGCAGAGAGGAAAAGCAAGGCTTGGAAGCTGGATTGCAAACCAAACAAGCATTCAGAGTAACCTTCTTAACTAGGGGAAATGGCCTGGAGAAGGGTAAAGTGAGTGTGTGCCTCTTCGTTGGGGAACAGCAAATGTGGGGGACAGAGCTGTCTACTCCAACTCCCAAAGGATTTTCTCTATGCTAGGTTAAACCAGTGGCTCTCTGTAAACCTTTTGCTTGACAAAATGTTATCAGCAATCAGTGTGGCTGGTTTGGGTGTTCAGCATATAAAGCAATCTTGTCCTTTCTCAGAATTATTTAAGCAGGAGCTTCAGTAGCAAACTGAAGCAGATTCAGTACTTGATAAAGCATGTCCTTCACATAACTCGCTCCTTTTTATTTAGTACCTTTTAAATATAACTTATTTAAGGAAGCCCATAAACCTGAAACTTTTAAAGAAAGCAAGGAAAGGAAAATAACATCTGAAAATTAATGCATGTTAGGGCCAGACATAACCAGCCTGGGGGAAAGAACAAGTCACTTGGATGTGGCATTCCCTTTGAATTGAAGGAAAGTGGGCCCAGTCTGTTATGTTACAGTTAAACCAAAACTGATTTCTGAAGAGAGCAGGTTTATAGACTCACCTTGCCATAACTTTGATCATAAGATTTCTTTGTTCATTTCTAGTTTAAAAAAATATTGTGCCAAAGTTTTGTTTATTTTTTAAAGGAGTGTAAGCCAAATGGTGCCAAAAGGTAATAGGGTATTTAAAAGTAGAGATATTTAGACAAACAGTTTGGAACTGTATAAAAAAGGAACACTGGTACTTGCGTTAGACAAATATTGTACCTTTGGTCTTTGAGTCCTTGGGAGTTTGAAACCCAGTTTGCTGTGGTACAAAATGCACAACTAGAGATGCCACTATCTTTTGCTTGAAGTTCTACCTCACTTTGCAGAAGTAGATCATCTACCTCAATTTAGCATCAGACAGGTTTGGGAAATAGTTGAGAATCTGCCTGGGGGAAGGATTCATCCTGCCTGTTGGAAAAGCATTTTAACTGAAACAGAGATACTAAGTGTGTACTATGTGGTGACTGCTTGCTTTTGTTTGCTTTTGTTTTTGCTGCCTGCCTATGGAGATATCAAGCTGCCCTTGCTAGAGAATCTGTAATTAAAAACCAAATGTTCAGGCAAACTGAACTGAGACCTGAAACACTTTTGAGTTTGTTCTGGTATCACTACGAGGTATGGAAGTGTAAACTTTTGTTCAGTATTATGACACTACTGGCTGACGTGACATACTTCATGTTCATTTGCAGTGTTCTTATGTCTATAAGACCTTTAGGTCTTCTCTCTACAAGAGAAAAACTTTTCTGCATGCCTACCAATGTGTCCTGTTTGGGAGGACTGGTGTTATGATTGCTGTAAACACAATGCTATACCAAATGCTTGAAGGGAATGAGGTCCTGGTTTTTTTATTTTATTGACTTGGTGATTGTATTAGTAGCTTGCTTGACTCAATGGGATTTTTCCACCATGACAAAGCAATCAAGTTCCTATTCCTCGAGGGCAGCTTAGGTTCAGACATACTCAGGAGAGGCAGTTTATAACCAGTGTCTTGGGGTTTTAGGCAAGTTAAGTAGTGATGTGCAACATACCCAGTTTTACCTGTGGAGTTGAGTTGCAGAAGCACATTTTCAGACTACTCTATTGGAGGAAAAAAGTCCTTTTTCCTCCCCAGCTCATATTAAGGGATGGCAGAAGTGGGTACAGGAGACCCCTAATAACAATAGGCTGTGTTGGGTTTGATAAATGTTATGGTGGGAAATGTACATTGATGTCTCTAAGTGATCTTACGGGTTAACAAGCCAGATTGGCATCTTTTTCCATCATTGTTCAACCAATAATGGTTCTAAAAATGCTTTGTGTACCTGCATGGTCTTAGACCTTCTATTAATGATTGTATCAACTTACAAACTCAGGTAGATAATTTTTTAAGCTCTTTCATAGAGCCTTACTGACTGAATGTTAAGTGTCTGTGTACTGATGTAGTTAAGTAACTTCCTTTTGAACTACAAGACTAGTTAAAAAAAAATAAAGTCCTTTTATAGGTTTGTAGAGTACTTTTCAGACAATTAGTAGTTTTTCCTTCAGAGGGAGAGATGTCTGTTTCTGAGTTTTGTTTTTAGTTTTTTTTTTTTTCTCTAAAATGACTAAGAGGTTTTTAACTAGTTTGTAAGGTTTGCTTAGTCACCTGAGTTGGTGGGGGTTTCTTATATCTGTGACTCTTGTTTGTACTGTGCATTACCTGTCATGCCCTGCTCGCTTTGTGCACAGGTCCTTGGAGGAGTTGAGGGTGTGGAACACATGCCTGCAATTTAACTCAAAGAGAAACTGCAAGCCTTGAACAAAATGAAGCTCAGCCCCATGAAACCAATGTCAAACATGCATTTATTTTCTCCTCCCCCCTTTAATTGGCTGTAGATGTATGCCCCATCTCACAAAATTTTCACTACTGATTTATAAGTAGCATTGCCTCAGTGCAGGTTTGCATCCAGGCTGATCTTGCTATTCTTTGGATGTTGGGCATCTTGAGTTGATTTTTCTTAGTTTCCTCTTCTGTCATTTCTACTTTAGTAACTAATCATGCTGCTCTCCTAATAATAATTAAATATCTCAGGAGGACAGACAGTGCTCTGCTTTTAATGAGCTGCTCAGAGCTTTTGTATCTAACTGAAAATGAGTCAGACTGTGACAAGAATTGCCATGGTCCAAAAAGGGCATCAAATTTGTACTTGGACAAAAAGTGATGCAATTTTTACTTGTCAGATGTTGAGTACTGCAGAGAAGAAGGCATGACAGGTTATGTGCAAACTTTTACGTAGAATAAGTGAACAAAATGTTAGAACCCTTGTGTTAATGGAGGCTTCTGAATGTATCTTTGTGGTCCATAGGGAAGGCTGAAGGATGTAGCAAGGAGACGATGTATCAGCTACTGGCAGCCTTAAAACAAAGTCAGTGTCTCTCTGGACTTTAAAATGTTCCTATGCAGTTTATTTTATTTTTGTTTAATCAAATAAATGTGAGGTTTTTTTCACGGCAACTCTGTGTGTGTGTGTTTCTGTATTATCCAGAAAAAACTTTCTCTTCTGTCAGGATACAAAAAAGAAAAAGCCCCTCCTAGTTTTGTGTGCTATTAGAAAAAGTTCTCATTGTCATGACTGGAGGAAAGAGTTGTGATATTGAACTCTGTGCTTCAAAGTCCATGCTTTTTTTCCAGTATTTTGCCAGAAAGCTTCTGGTTTAACTTTTTTAGGTCCTTTTCTAGGTTTCCATTCCTTTACCTTGGCCACTGAAATAATGGTTCTTCTGCATGGCAGTGTAAAGCAAAGCCACCAGAATATTTGATAAGTCTCTCTGGAGCTTACAGGGCAGGCTGTCAACAAAAGTTGGGTGAGTGGAAAGCTGCCCTTTTTCCTCACTACCTTGGAAAAAGTTTGAGAAGAAATGGTGAGCATAGGAAGATGCTCTTCAAGTAAGGTTTGAGAATTAAAGCCTCTGACTCAATTCCCAGCATGAGTAGCAGTGGAAGTGGGTTCCAGGCTCTGGAAGTGCTAACTGCTTTAGCTTTTCAAAGCCGAGATGCCTTCTGGGCCTGTACAATTGTAGAGCTCTCTCAGCACGATGCTGTGCTCTATTCACCAAAATCCTTGACCAGGCCATTGCTTTCTTCCTGCTGGAGCAGCTGGCAACATGTCAGGAGTACAGAGATCACTTCAAGCGGGAGGGAAGGAGAAGGTGCTGTGGAGGTGGGGACAAAGGCTGCCCAGATGGCTTTGTCCAGTTTCCTGTGTTACTCTGTATTCCCTTGGCTCCTCTGTGCCCTCTTCCTGAAGACAATTGGAACCCAGAAGCTCCCTGAACAGCAGGAGCTGGCTCAGGACACAGCTGAATGAGTGCTGTCCGTTCCTTGCACCGGGGCCATGGGCAGAGCTAAAGGTTCTGACGAGATGAACAGCAGTGGCCATGGCCATGGTGCAGGATCAGTCCTGAGGCAGTGACAAGGCTTGTGGTGTGCGGTGGGGGAAAAGGGAATGCACCCCCTTTCTCCTGCTGTGGAATATGAGCCAGTGCGTGGCTGCAGGGGAGGTCCTGGAGGTAAAGGGAGAGTAGTGGGAGAAGGACAGGCACCCTTTCCTTCAGCAAGTGGCCCAAATCAAACTGCTAAGCATTATTTGGTTTACTAACTTAGCCCACTGCTGAGCCTGGGCTGCTCATGCTCCCCGTTTTTCTACCAAAGGGCTACTTTACTTGACCTTCACTTCTTTCCTACCAGAGACTAAAAGCAACTGAGGGAAAAGGACTGAAGGGACAAGCCAGGTTCTTGTGTTTTGATATTTATTTTTTCCTTTCTGTTCAGAGTAAACACGATGAGAGCTGAATGCCATGATCAGCGCCCATCCATCCATCCATCCACCCATCCACCCCTGTGTGCGGGGCAGTGCCACGGGCAGCGATACACAGCTGCGGTGGGGCTGAGCCGCCTCGGGGCACAGGAGCCGGGGGAGCTGCGGCTCCCCTGCAAATGCGGCTGCGATAAGATGTGCCTTATCTGGAAAACAACTGCATCACCGAGCCCGGGCACGGCCAGAGCATCTTTTGCATGTGAATGCCCCGCATTCCTGGGGGGGCGGGGAAGAATCTTCTCTATTCAGGGCCCGGGACCACACAGGGAGCATCTTGAACCTTTTTGTGTTTAATCAGTCAATCTATTCTGACGTAAAGGATGTATCCGCTCCCTTTCTTCCTTCTTTCAGAAAGGTGATGGCTACCTACTTTTTCCTGACACATTTTTTATTCCTAGAGTTTCTAAAGTGTTTGCCCCTACCTGAGGGCAAGGGTGCATTGCAGCTCCTGCAGTGATAGAAAAGTTACAGGAAAAGGCAGCTACTGGGTTTTATTCTGAAAGGATTGAAAAGTAGGGCAGGCAGTTATCTGACACTAGAGCAAGTTCCAGGTGTCAAGCTTGCTGCTGTCCTGCTTCCTTGCTGGAGACACACCTGTGCTCACTCCACAACTTGCACATCGTTTAATACAATTGCTGTTGTGTTTCTGTTCTGTCAGCTGGTTTCTTCAAGATGATAGATACAAACGCAGGGATGTCCTGCTGCCTCCCTGTCCTGGATACATCTGCATTCCCTCACACATTACTGAGAGCAGAAGTGGCAGGCCATGAATCCAAGGTGCTGCTTGGAAAAGCGACCTTGGTGCTGGCTGGAGGCAAAGTACAATGCCAGCAGCACAGGGAGATAAGGTGGTAGCTCAGCTCTAGCCAGGAGATTATCAGGACAGCTGCAATGGCACAGAACAGCCCTGGAGGGACTGTGAGAGGAGTGCTGGGCTCCTTACTGGGCTCCAGTTATCTTATGACTGCATTAGGTCTCAAGGCAGGATGGCTCCTCCCCTTCTGTGCTCACAGTCTTGTAACCAGAGGGTCCTTGATTATGCTGCCATCTTCATTTGAGTAAAAGGCAATTATTTTTTTTTGAGAGTTATTCCTCTACATTGAAAACTAGATTAAAAAACTATCAGACCCCCCCCAAAAAGACCCCAAATCCCCCCACAAAACACCCCAAAAACCCCCCCACTCCCCTGCTTCCCCCCTCTAAAACAACCAAAAACCACCCTACGACAATCCACCCCAAACCCAACCTTCTTCTTTAGAGCCAGGCCCATGCTTCCTCCGTACCTGCACCATTACACTTTTCTGTTGGGCAAAGGAAAACCAGGGAGAGGAAAGAAAACCCAACCAAACGCACACCAAAAAAAGCCAACAGAAACAGGTTCCCTCTCCATTGAGGAAGAGCATGGCTCATATGTGTCAAAACAGCAACCAACACAAGAGCTCAACTGCTCTTTCAGCTGGACTTTAGTTCAGGTAAATGGTTCTCTACTCACTGCTCTCCCGTCTATTCCCTTCAAAAAGAGCTGAAGTATACACTTGGATTACCTTTTTTTTTTTTGGTAAATAAACTGCCACTCTCATTCAAAGCAGGTACCAGCCTCCCATCATTTATGAAATAACCTTTATGAACAAGTCTTTTGGTTTACATCTTTTATTAAAAATTTACATAAACAAACACACTCCAGCAATTGGGGTATTCAGGTGTCCTAGGTTAAAAAAATATACAAAATCCCAAGCCCCCATGATCAGGGCAGCAGCAGGTTAAAGCACAACCTCACTTCCTTTGAACAGTGGTGAAAGCTGGCATCTGAATGGCCTGGATCGAGTGGACTGGCTGGAAAACAGGCTTTTTCCTCATGTCAGAGTGTGTTTTCACAGAAGGGAGCAGCTGGTTCCTCTTGATGATCTGCAGTGCCAGCTGCGTGTTACCTACAAGACAAGTCTCAATTAAGACACCCAAAATACCATTTTATGACATATGAATTACTGTTCAGGGACAGAGCTGAGCCCAGGCCAGGTACACCAGCAGTCCTTCTTCTCCAGTGAAATGCTTGCATGGATAGGAAAAGCAGTAGACAACAGGAAATTTGAAAAAAATAGTTTTGATTGAGTCCACCTATTCTTAGCTGAAGACATCACGCTTTTACCTCAGAGCTGGAAGATGCCAAAGCACCTTCTAATTTCCTAAAGGTCACCTCTTCTCTCCCAGCTGCACAGTCAAGTGCTCACACAAAATGTCCTCACACAGTGATGCTGCAGACAGTAATGCAAATGCCAAGGGGATAAAACATGTTTTTAAAAGAAGAAAGTTTGATTTTCAACTGTATGTATGGTCCATCAAATAACCACCAGTATACATGGAAAACTTACTCTTTGTTAAGAATTAAACTTGTAAAATTGCAGGAGAAAAGACACTGAGTTCTGAGGAGAGTATTTATTCCCCTGAAGTTTTAGTTCCAGAAGAGATGCACCATTTTATTGTCATTTATAGAACAAAAAATGTCTTTAGCCCCTTTTAGTTATAAACTTAGAAGAGGGGGAGGGATATAAATACCACTCTCTATTCTCTTCTGCTCTGTACATATTTGTTGCAGAAATAAAGGTTTCCAAAATTCCAACTCAGAAACATCTTTGTAAGAAAAGCTTTGCAGAATTCTCAATTCCAAATGCAAATGCTCAGATCCTCTGCCTGCCTGCAATTCAACATCACTGAAGGGGAAAAGGCATGCACAACATTTCACAACACTTGGATATGAAGTGCCCCTGCAAGGGACACAGGTCTGCAATCCTGACAGCTTCAAGCAGCACCTACACCAGTCTGCTCACACTGCAGAATTCAAGTACAAGCTTTCCAGTTTCCCAGTATGTAGAGCTTTCCTCTCATAAAAATGAAGTGAACCTTCAAAAGAAAGCATTGTGGAAGAGAGAGTTATCAGTATTACAAGCTTTGCTGCCATACTTGCTACACAGACCTTGACACAGCTTCTTTGGGAAACTTGGATTGTGGCTGTCTTTTAATGGAGAAAGCTTTTCAAACCCTCTTTATAGTATAAACCTCATCAAGGGTTTTACTGATGCTATCCAAGACTGCTGACTTCTGCACCAAGATAGAAAATTTCGGCTCAGGAATTAAATGTTTAGGAGGTCTAGAGCGTGTAAGAACAGGATGGCAATAAACTGTGGAAGGGAAGGTGCACATACATGGATCCACAGCAGTGTAAAATGGAGGCAGGGCCTAAAGGGTATCGTTCAAAATACTGGCACAACTCTCCATATAGAGTAGGAATGACAACTACTGCCCTCCTCCCTTTGTATCCTAAACTTAGGTTGACAGAACATTTCCCAACTTACCGTTCTGCAATTCAAGATACACAGCCAGCAGGATGGCCTCTGGAGGGATCTCTTTGGGGTGGATCAGCGAAGCAGCCTTATTGAAAAAAAGAGGGTGAAGAGAAAAAGTGCTTAAGAGAAAATCCAGCACAAAGGAAGTGCCTCTTGACAAGATTGCTACCACCATCTTAGGTAACAAAACTAAATAACAATTCATCAACTAAGACCAGATTTTTCCAAACTCATACACTCCATCAGGTTTAAGCATGCAAGGAGAGACTGCAAGATTATCTACATAGCAAGATTGTTTCACACTAATTAGCACGACCATCTGCTGCGTGCTTATGTTCATATGGATCTGTATTTCTTAGGCCAGCCTAGCGTGGTTTCCTGGTGAGGTGACAGGTGAAGAAGGTAACCTTCACTGCTCCAAAGTTCATAATACAAAATTAACAAGGATTGTTCATTAGCTTTCCATATGCAATCATTTTTCAGCTATTAAGTCAATGAATTTATTGTAGATTCAGAGCCCCATTGTATTTTACATCCATGGGTGGCCTTGCACTTCTCTGGGCTTTACACAGGTGTTACAGAGCCCACGCACAGACACCTGCCCCATCGTAAGAAGCCTCAGGAGGAAAAACAGCCAGACAACTGCCTTAAGCAGCTGAGAGCCTCATAGGATTTGAATCTGTTCACATACACAACTACTGTGAAGTAATTTGGAAGCTGCTGTTTCAGTTTGTAGCTCAACAATGCATCCAAGCAGTCTTCCTCACAGACAGGAGTGGCTGCAAAAAGTGAAACATCATGACTGAAAGAGATGGGTCCCAGCCATGAGAAAGACCAAGTGACATGACACAGGCTAAGTGGAGACAGCATTTCAAAAGCAGTACTTGAGAATTCTTGGGACAAGAGGCAGACAAGGAGCACACCTCCAGCAGAATTGCAGTTTGTCCTCACAGCCCTAAAGATAATAGTTTTGATGGTGAGTTATTAAATGACTAGGGAGAAAACCTTCTCTGAATTATAGCAATTACTACTAGACCATTAAAAGGACCACAAAAAACCCCAAACAAACCTGTAAACTTAGAAAAGGTGAAAAGGCTTCCCAGCCATCTTCCACTGTTCTGATATGATCTAAGGAAAATAAAATGCTGCCTATAGTGGCACTGAACTTTTTACACAAGTAAGGAATTTGGAATTAATTTTGTTTCTAATAGAGACTGGTTAACAAAGACAGAAGAAAGCCACCATCTCAGCAGGGTCTGCAAATAAGCCTGAGCTGTGAAATCATCAGTTCAGTGCCTGTGATCTGAATGGCACTTTGAAGGAAGTACATTTGTGCCTAAAGCTGCCTTGAGATTTGTTTTTCATACCTGATGAAGACACTTTCGAGCTTTGTCATATTCACTCCTCAAGCAGTAAGCACTTCCAAGGTTAAATAACATCATTGTTCGTGCAGACGTGACCGAACTGGGGTAACACTGTGGTGTCTGCTTGCCAGCTGCAATTGAAAAAAAATAAAATTCTTGTTTTTCTTACACTTTTATTCCAACTGGCCAAGTAAGTTCTTGTACTCTACTGAATACAGTGGCTGGTACTTACAAGATTCCATTGCCTCATTCTCTCCTTTGTCAGACCCTGCAGAGAAAAAAAAAACCCAAACAAACCCATCATGTTCTGTGACCTTTCTAAAAGGTTATTACAAAAATAATAGAAAGATAAAAATTTTCTGGTTTCTTCACAGTCTGACATCAAAGAGGGAAAACAGATCAGTTTGCTCAAGAGTTTCCATAATTTAAGACTTCCTATCTTCAGTGTTGTGCTTTTAGATTTGCAGATGAGTACAGTGAAGTTTAAACTGCAAGCATGTCACTGGAATCAGAGCTGCTGTACACTTCATTACAGATGGTTCTGAAGTACTTGTCTCTTACAGAATACACACTTCCTAACAAGAAGACTAAGATTCAGATTAACTAAGTTCTCTCCACTCCTATACCTCAGTAAAGCAGACTCTAATGGTATGACAAAGCCTGGTTTAAAGACCAAAATGGAAGAGATGGTATAAAACCCAAACTTAACCATACTAGCACATTTAACAAAAGCAGCTTTCAAAAGTTTCCTTCAAACAAGTCAAAATACTACAATATACAGTTGTATTAATGCTACAGAATTAACTGCCTCATAAGAATGACAAACAAGGAAAACACACACCAAACACAAAGTAGGAACTGAAGCCAGGAAAACAAAAACACAACAACAAAATCACAAACAACAGCCTCCCCCACCCTGCAATAACCTACAGGTCTTAAAACAAAATGTCTTAATCATCGTTTATTTGTGTCTACAAAGTTACAGCAGGAAAGCAGTTGAAACCATAACCAGTTATAATGAAGTGTGGATGCATTAACCTTGATCCTGCTCATTTGAAGAGATCCCAAGGGAAACATCAGTGACATTCTCGGGGTTCAAGTGAGTGATGGCATCAGATATTCTGTCTAGAGAGATGAGAGCTTCTGCTGCATACAAATGCCCGAGAAACCTATAATACCAAAGGGTCAGGGTACAAATGTCAGCACAGCAATCCCCACAGTTTGTTATGTGAGACAAACAGTGCAGCTTTTAATGTGAGCACATGGGAACTATTACTGGGAACGCTTGCAGGGAAGTTAACTTGCTCATAAGGTACTGTCATAATACCCAGTTCCACCATTTACTGCTTCTAGGCACCAAAGTTATAAAAAAATCCACACCTGAATAATGATAATTCATCCATGCACAGGAGTTGCCATTCCACAGAGAAAGTACCTTGGTGGGGCTTTATTCAGAGAATTAAGAAAAGCCACCCCAGAATATGGATATAACTACAATTTAAAGTGTTACATTATTTTACATTCAAGAAAAATAAAGCACCTATTTTCCTGGGACCAAGAGACACATCTTATCTTTGCAAAAGACTTATTTAGTATTTCCTTCATTACATAACAGTAATGCAAAATTATGTGTTACCTTGAAAACTTCTCAAAGATCTTGCTAATACTGTGCAAAAGGATGAGCTCCTGCAGTAGTGTGAACAACAGGAGCATAAGAATTTAATTGGCATGGACCTTTAGAGCATGGTGCCAGCATATAAAAATAAGCACGAGTTACCTTGCCTTCCACAAGTACAATACCAGTTTTGAAAAATATTACCATTGTAAAAACCTCTGCTATACTTTATCCTGTGCATAAATGCACAGTGTCAGAAGGATTGGATTGATGTTGCCTTTTTTGAATTTGTACAGCTGTGTGAGAACTGGTGGGTAGAAAAAGAATGCACTTTGAATATCCTTCCAAAAAATACAGTGCCAAATGAGAAGTGATCAAGAGAAACGGAAGAATGGAACCTACATAAGCAGCAGTAGCAGGTGAAGGGACAGTCTTGCACACAAAAGATCTGTTACCCTGAGTGACTGAGGAAACCTTCCCCTCTGAGGCTGTAGTTTCATAAGTAACCTTTCAGCTGTGTGGCTTTGGGCTGATGTTGTCTACCCACAGCTGCACATCTCTGCCCCTTGTGCTGTGCCAAGCATGTGCAAACCCACAGTGAATCATGACAGAGATCTGATGGTCCTGCTGCTGCATGGGACCCAGAGCTGGAGAAACAGCAACAAAAGCAGCAATTGATTCCAAATTACATGGAATTTGTACACAAAGGAGGGAATTCATGTTCCTGTGTGTCAATGGACATATAGTCAGGGTTTCAACAAGAACAGAAGCAGGCCAAGCAATTCTTTGCATCAAACACAGATTTGGCAAGCAACTACACACATTGGAAGCTTCAACTCAGAACTCTCCAGCAAAAATCAGGGCTGAGAAAGAAGAAATTACCCCATCAGACTTACTTAAGAGACCCTGAGAGCTTAGGTTGCTGCAGAAGTTTATCTGCATGATTCAATGCCATAAGGTTATCCCCCAAAGCCAGAGCCACATAAGCACTACACGCAAGGATTGAGCACCTGGAAGGAAACAGACAAAAAAAAAGGGGGAGGGGGAGAGAGCCAATATGTTAAATGGAGAATTCTGTGATTCCAAATACACCTGTTAAATTTTCTTTCTTGTTTAGTATTAAAGAAATAAATCAAATTTTCAATAATGACTTCCCATCTAACTAGGAAGTAAAAGAGTTAGTTTTCATTATTTATGGGCTCAGCTGAACGACCAATATAAACCAAGAATCACCATGGTCTGCTCAGTAAGATTTTGCAGTTTTCATGATAAATAACAGACTAAAAAAAGATGGCCTTCACCATGTGTCATTTTTCTCATGGACAGTTTCCCTTTCTCACACTCTTGTTACTGGTCTTGCCTTGGACTCCCATTTGTACTCTTCTGCCCTCACCTTCTGTTGTAGAGAAGAACAGTAGAATTCTAGATTGCTGTAAGACACACAGTAGCTATCAATTAAGCTGTAACATATTTCACTCTTCTATTGTACAATGTCTGCACACAGGGAGACAAACACTGGAGAATTTGGCATTTCCAGTTTTGTGTTCAATTGAGGGTTGTAACCCAGTGCCAAGATTCTTACTGATCCATGGCATTTTGTTGCCATCACAGACTTGCTTATCTTTCCAAAACTGGAAAATCTCTGGCAGTTTATTTAATGAAATCTGAACTACTCACATTTTCCATCTTCAAACAATAACCCCACATCAGGACGCCATCATTAGGCCAAGCTTCACACTTTGTAATAACTGCCCCCCTCTCCAAACACTGTTCTTGGGGATATTTTCCACTTGGTAAAACATCATTCAGTGCAGGCTGCCTTGTCCTCAGGGCACAGGCCTCTGCCCACGATGCCCTGCTGTGAGCAGGACTCAGTTCTTCTCCAGGGAGGACAAGTGGATGCTCTGAGTGGGGTCTCACGTTGGGAGCGATGGGAGGAGAGTCCTCGGCTCTCCTGCTGGTAGGCGGGCTATTATTGCGCCAACCTTCTGGCAACTGTCAAGCCCGCTTTCAGTCCAGCAGTAAGTCATGTAATTCATGGCAGGACCTGGGGTGCCTTTATTCCCCTTTCCCAGGAGGCATGCTCCTTAATTATGCACAAGCAGGATAAGAAACTTCTCCAGTGTTTCCCCCTACCCCCCACTTCCTCTCCACTGTGCCCAGATGTCACATCAAATCTGAACACATACAAAAGCTTGAGAGAAGGAGAGGAAAGCTTCCCCAGCTCAAGTCCCAAACCTAAAATATTTCTGAAAGGTTGTGACTGGGGAGGGGGATGGAATGGGGAGACAAAATCTCTGCAATAACAGCCTGCTTCTAACTAACCTCTTTTTGTCTCTGCCTCAAGGAAGTACAGCTTTTAAAGCAGCAGAGATGCTGAGTGTCACCAGCAAAATACCCGGGTTGTTACTGCCCTTCCCATCAACGTATCTTACATTTCCCACAACTTTTTTAAAGCCTATTTTTATTTCTGCAAGCGTAAATTCAAACACAACACATGCTCCAATCACACAACAGGATGAAACCTACTCCTCTGCTATAAGCACTAGTCATGGTTTGGGCCACGTAAGAGCTGGCAAAAGCCTTCAGCAACATCTAAGGAGGAAAACATTCAGGTTTCCACCCCTGCAGTTGTGTTCTTGCCCTTGGATCCATTGCTGAGTTGGCTGAACCAAACGCTCAGGAGAGCTGACAGCCAACCGGAGCAGAAGAATTGCACCACAAGGGAAAAGACAAACTAGTTTTTCACCCCGGTCAGGATTCTGACAAAACTCCACAGGTCGCCTTTGAGCACGGCAGACTTCCAGCATCACCGAGCCTCCGCATGCCCTAAATAAAACTGCCTTTGCACTAGGAAAAAGAAAAATGTTTTTTTAAACTGCCAGATTATGTCAAACAGCCTCTTGTGTAGGTCTAGGCAACAGGATTTGTCAGCCCACACAGACTGTAAGTTTATGGAACCCAAACTCCACATCTGACTTGCCTTATTTCTCAGGGAAATGGCAAGCCAGAGCAAATCCAGTTCTTCAAAACTTAGTATGAAGGCACCAAAAATGACATTTCTAAACCACTAAGACAACGTCAGTAATCTGAAACAATTTCAAATAGCTAAGCTCAACAATGGGCACAAACTATCTACTTTTTATGTTTCAACATGGGCAAATAATACAAAACATTAAGAAATACAGAATGCAAACTGTGCTTACGCCAAGGGGAAAATCAGCATCAGCAAAGGGAGATGGGGGAAGAACTACACAGTGGCTAAGAATGAGGAAGAAGAGAGTGAAACAGCTATGGGTGATAATCACTGTAATCTTCTAGTGTCGTGACAGGGCCAAACAGACCACTGCAACGTTTAACTGGATAACTGAGGCAAAACTGGGTAAGTGTGGAGAAAACAAATGATCAAATTATTCCTTTTTCTCTATCTGCTTTGAAGGGGAAAAATCAAGGTTCTCACACAAAGACCTTCAATCTAGGGAGAAAGATTACAAGGTCTGTTGCTGTCCATCTCAACTTCTACAATAAAATCCACAAATTTTTCCAAATGCAACACTGTGGTCTACCAGAACTTCTTTTTTCTTGATGTATCCAAACACTGTTAGGTGGTTGTGGTGTGTGGAACATACCCCAGCCTGAGAGCAGAGAAGGGGAATTGGCTTGTCCAAGGATGAGAAGAAGTGATGAAAATTGTTTAGGAGAAACTCAGAAGAAAAATCTGGAGTTTCTACTTCCAATGCATAAATTCTTAGCAATGATTGGTGTCCTTGTTGCTTTTAAAACCTTGCAATTGAATTACTGCTTATTATAAGAATAGTCCACTCAACCAATTCGTGCAGAAGTATCAATATATAGGACATGTAAATCTTTTCTAGATTATATGTTTAGCTTTTAAAAACTGTTTGGGGGCAAAGGTAAGTCAGGCATTTTGAACTCTCACAAGGATGCGGAACTGTATAAAATGATCCAAAAAAAGCAGTCAAAGTCCCTTTCCAGTTCTAGAAGCAATAGAGGTTTTTCAGTTCTGTGACTTACCAGGAAAAAACCAAACAGATAACTATTCCTTAGGATAATCCTTGACAACATCCAGAATTACTTTTTCTGAATTTTCCCCAACTCAACAAGAATTTCAGTTTTCTTACTTAGCACCTTAGTGAGCAAGGCTACAGGAATTTACTATTTAAAATATAAATATACAAGACTATTATTTTAGTGTAATGTATTTTGCTAATCACATCTCCAGAAACTCAGAAACAGTTTCAGCAGAATCACTTTCTAGGAATGTGTAGTCCTCTAGATTAAACCAAAGCATGTAGTGAAAAAAAAAAATCTATGCTTTTCCTTTCTTTATATGAAGTTCTTTACCAGAAGCAGCTCACTTCTTGCTGAACTGCTAAGTTTTTCCTGACATGTTGACAGATTTCATCAGTAGATAACAACAGCTGATTGTGAAAGATAAGACTACATATTTAAAAAAAAAAATCACAAAGTGACACTCTGTAATTTCGACATGTGGCAGCCACATTTTCAACAGTCAGGAGGAGAAAAAACCCACAAAACCCACAAGCAATCCACATCACTGTTTTTAATCCAGCACGTTCTATTTTCAAGTAGCACACTCCTGTACCACTTCAGAATAAATAATCTAAGTTGCCTCACAGATTCCTCCTGAAGTGCTTTTAAATGAGTACAAGAAGATTTGCGACATGTAGTGGAGCAAAGGAAAGGTTAAGCTCGTCATTATAAAACACAGGTTACCTGGGGTTAGGCTGAAACAGAATGTTTACCTAAGAGTTCAAGTGGGAAATTACTGTATGCTTTGTCCATAATGGAAACTTAAAACAGATTTCTTTGTTCTAAACAGGTGCAAGCTTTATAGTAAGAGATTTTCAACAGGCTGGAAGCCACCTGAAATAATTAACATTGCCAGAAAATGGTAATCTTGCTGGGGAAGAGTAAAGAGGCTCCAGATAACATGACACTTATTTACACACACGTGAGTTATTCTACCTGACCATGCAGTTCAAGGATTTTTGAGAACACATAAGAAATCTACAGTGAAATTCTACCTACGTTTTTTCATTGTGAGAAAGCAAAATGCCTGGACAGACGCATTTTTGCTTTCTATTTTATGCAAATTACAGATTTATTCCTGCTGAAAGGAACATCATTCTCATTGGTAAAAGCAGCTATGCTGATTTCCACTTTCATTTTTTTTCCCATCCAACAAGCATATAATGTGGGGACTGAATTCCAAACTAGCCTTATTGTGACTTTAAAGGGAAAAGGTACATACAGTAATTTCCATCCCCTTCCACCAATGTCAACAGCCATTCTGTTTTAGATTTGTCCTTATGGGACTTGATATTTTCAGCTTTGCCCAATATATAATGCTAAACTTACAATACTGGGATCAAACAGACTGATCTACCTAAGTTGAAATTCTAGAGGGTTTCTATTTGTTCAGATTCAAAGCCCAGAAGAAAGGAAGCACACACATTTGAAAAAAAAAGATTACCAGCTGCAATTCAACATCGCAGGTGCCTACAAAAAAAACACAGGAGTCACAATTAAGGAAGAGGCTTATTTAGTGGTAGATATTTTACATTATTCACTTGCCTTAAATTCTCCAATTCCTGTTTCTTCAAAGGTGAAGAAGGAGGAGCTGCAATGAATTTATCCCCTTCATGACTTTTATTGCTAGAATAAAAACAGTGTATTACTATAATAAATAGTCTAAAAATTCTCAGTGTATTTATTCACTCCATTTAAAGGAACATAAATTCTGCAGCCTATAATAGAGGGAGTTGAAGTTATTCACAGATTGAGGCACATGCTCTTTTCCTAACCATTCTATTTGAGAAGGAAGAAGTGGGACACTTGCTGGAAAGGATTTGACTGACAGACCAAACAACCCACACCATTCTTCACAGCCTTGAGCTATTTTTGAAGTTCAGTGTAGGATAAGCATTTTTAACTGGGGGGGACAGAATTTACTGCATTAGTAGCTTCTCTTCTTTTAGCCGGTAAGAAAAGCAATAAACTAGTTTTCTCTCTAGACCTCTAAAAACTTATTACATAAATATTCTAGAAAGGTAACCCATAAAGTGCTACAGCTTCCTTTAGACTTCTAGCTATCCTTTATTACAAAATGTTTCTTCTTTTCACTTTTTTTTTCTCTTCTTCCAAATAAAATTCCACTTTCTTAAAATTACACCTTGTTTTTTTCAGGGGAGTATTCATTCTCTTTAAGAAGTATGAAACTTCACCCTCCAATAAGCTGAAAGAACCTCCTTCTGGAATGGGAACTGAAGAGATAGTTAATGGCTGTATCTTGGCAGAGAGAGACATTAAGGTCTAGAGAAAGATTTAAAAGAAAATTCAGAATTGAAACTGAATCTGTCCACTTAACAAGAACCTAATTTATGAGTTTCATGTCTGTCTATTACAAATTCAAAACATACAGCAGAAAACTCTAAGGAAATCCATACTCAATACTGCTGTAGAGTATTTACTTCATGCCTTTACCAAAAATTAGTTTAAAAAATATCCTTAACCACTAAAAGCATTCACTGTTTTCTTGTGAATGAGAGAAGAATCTGCCTTAAGAGTCAGCTTGCTCAATTAGTGGGATTTGCTTTAAAACCATCCTGTTCAATTAGTGTGATTTTCTTCAAATGCCTTGTATGTTTTACTGTTCTCTCACAGAGGTTCCCTTGTCAGAAGGAACAAATCCTCAGAGAACTTCTCAGAATGTGACACACAAATTCAAGAACAGCCTCCTTTGTTGGGTATTTTGAAATTGGCAGTGAATACTGGGAGATATGAGGGAGTCCTTTCTTTAGCTTTTTTTTCAGCTGAAGAAGCATCTGGTTTTGAAAGCAGAAGGTAGCAAAGGATCTTCCCATACAGGGCATGTTTTCCTTTCCTCACTCCTACAATAATAAATGAAAACTACCCCAATAGAAAACAAAAAAAGATGTCTTGTCTGAGTAAGGGCCACCATTTTGTTTTGATCACTGGCCTTTAGTGAGCCCCAAAAGCTTAAAATTGAAGTCCCATTTAAACCAGAGAAGCTTCATCTCAATGGGCTGCATATATACTTGCCAGAGAACCTCCAACCTTAGTAAAAAGAAAAAAAAACCTACAATAAACAATCAAACAAAGATAAAAACCCACAACAACCCCCTCCCCACTCCGACTTTTATAAATCATTTGGTCATTTGACAAGATAGATTGTAATTGAAAAAACAAGATTATAGAGAACAGCTTTCAAATATTGTTTTAACAGTAACAGCCATTGACCCCCAGCCCCAGTCTATCTGCAGACAACCTCAAAATATATGAGGGTGCACCTTGTGCCTACACAACACAGTACGTGTGCAGTAAATCCTGCCTTGTGACAAATGGATCTTATCTTCTTAACATTTATCTGTACTCAGGTCTGACAAAACCAGTGTGTTTTTTCATTACTCTCAAAGTAGTTCAAGTTCTACCACAGACACTTTTTCCAGATGAGTTATTGTAACATTTCCCCTCAAAATGGTCTTTAATGAAAGTGCAGACTATGATCAAAAGTTACTCTTAGAAAGGAAGGCCAAAATGTATGAGGTGATGTAATAAATTAAACCGCCTTCCTTTAACATACACTGTCTACAAATTACTTTTTCTGAAACTTTATTGTCAAAAAAAGATTTTTCTTAAATTCTTTTCTGCAAAATATGATTTATTAAGCAATAGCTCCATGCTGCTTTCCTAACTATTTTCTA
The DNA here is from genome assembly GCA_013400855.1 of Buphagus erythrorhynchus. Taxonomy (NCBI): domain Eukaryota; kingdom Metazoa; phylum Chordata; class Aves; order Passeriformes; family Sturnidae; genus Buphagus; species Buphagus erythrorhynchus. Next base: position 2,932 of record VZTT01063013.1, on the reverse strand, counting down.
AATCTAATTTCCCATTTTACTGCAAACACAACAAAGCATACTAGGGCTGATTAATGTCAAATCTGATCATGGAGAAATGTTTACAACTGAGTTTCCAGACACTCATAGATATATATTGAATCAAGTACATGGCGCACGTGCGCACACCCACAAAATCACTGTAACATGTGAAACTTCACTTACAATTAGAGAAATACAAATATGCACAGCAGGAGGGTGTGGGAAAACATAACATTTGCAGCACAGAAAAAAAAGATGGCCAAGGGAAAAAATAATTTCACTGTCTAATTTAATAGAAGTTATTAAGGACAGGAGGAATCAACTAAGTATTGTATTCTTAAATTAAAACAAACAGCTGAACAATTTCCTTGAACAGGCCAGCACTGTTAAGAGAATTTACAAATATGTTCTATTTTTCTGCTGGCCAGACAAGGTAAGTAGCAGACACAGACTGTCAGCCCGGAGTTACTCTGGACAAAAAGGTTTATATTCAATTCTGTTTACCTGCATGCTTCACTGCTTTCAGTGTTTTCTGTATTTCCACCCAGCTGATTACTAGTTTTAGATCCATTTTCCTGCTTGGGCTCCTGTTGATCTTCTGGCAGTAGGAGCAAGGCATTTCTTAGACAAATTGCTGCAAACTCCATGCTGGCTACAGGTATTGCTGAGGACTGCCCATCACTTAAAGAGAAACAG
>VZTT01063009.1:6569-32370 GCA_013400855.1 Buphagus erythrorhynchus | reverse complement strand
AAGAGGTTCTTTTTGTATATTTTTTTCAGTTTTGCTACCTTTGTTGCTGTCTGATAAAAGGTAGTAAGCTCTGTGTAAGATTAAAGGATAAATAACTTTTACCTCTGCAGGTAAGGTACTGCCAATAAGTAATCTAACACATTATATATCTCTATCAAAGACTAACTGTGTACTTGTCTTTCCAACTGCATGAAAGACAAAATAACTCTAAATAGCAGAATATTGCAGAGTATGCTTTTGGTAATGAAAACCTCCACTACTAGGATATCTGTCTAGTTATCTCTAAGTGGCTGAATGGAATAATACATTCGGATATTAAAAGCTCTGTTTTAGGACAATATTTTTCTTAACTGGTTCTGGTCCTGAAAGACTTAGATTGTCTAAAGAGATATTATGAAAATGCCTAGGCAAAATGGATGCCTAATTTTACTTGGTTACTCTAGTTAATGCCATATATTTTGAGTATTGTAAGATATTTATATAAACATGAAATGACAAAAAATCCCCGTAAATCAAAATATTCAATTAACTGAAGTTTTGAAACCTAGAGGTATTATTTTTCTGGGCTGTTTTCCAGCCTTTGGAACAGGATAGTGCATCTGTGTGCACAGCTGCCCATGACACATGCTGGCTTCCATTCTTCTGTGTTCAATACCAATATAATGGGGTTCATTTGATAATAATTTAAAACTATTTTTTTACATTTACCACAGTCCATTATTATGGCTTTCACTTCATTCATTGTTTCCAACTTCAGGTAGTTATATATAGACAGGCTTTTCTATGAGTACTTATAAAAGAAACCAAATAGAAGGAATTCAAATCTATTCAAATAGTATTAAATCCAATTCACTTTAAAGCTTTAGATTCTGTGGCTTTTGGGGTACTATGGAGAATTTTTAAGGTTCTATGGTGTAACAGATATCCTAATGGGTAAAAGCACCACTCAGAATACTTCCTGCAATCACCCTTGATATTGAGACAGCATGATGAGTGAATGAGACTGTTTTTTGGGCTTTGACCTTTTAAAGAGGTAGTTAGGTATAATTATTTTAAGAAAGAATTCATATTTTTCACAGGGAGTTGTCTATCAATAAGGGGAAAGAAGGGAGGAGTGTATGCTATGGTGAGAAAGAGCAGGGAAGATGTTTGCAGCAAGGCTTGAGGTGGCTCAGCCAGTCCATAACACAGCATAACTGAGGCACTGGGCTGTGTGATCAGCTCTGAGGAGATCCCTGTCCTCCCCTTGCACACACAGCATGCTGTGGGAACCCCTTCTGTCTTGCCTGATACTGCTGAGACTCTTCTACCCACTCTGGAAGAAGTGACACAGATACACTGAGCAACTGGGAGTGCTTTTAGAAGCCAAACACAGTTTCAGCTCCTTGCTGGATGGAACTTAGGAGGAAAGAGTGAAGAGCCACAGGGTATTGAATCCCTGAAGGTAGGCAGGTGTTTACAGATGTTTACAGGTGTTTAACAGATATGCTGGATGAAAAGATTTTCAAAAGTAAACCTTCACTCTTGATTAATGATACCTTCAGGTACAGATATTAAATTTTTCAAATATTTTCCCATGCCATTCTTATTGATGACATTGTTAGAAACTTTCTTAACTGACAAAAATATTTTGTGCCAGGACTCTGGTAGGATCTGTAGTCAACTCTCTGTTTCTCTTTTTATGTCATACAGATAATGTATGACATGAATAATGAAGTGTAAAGACTTGAAGCTTTCTCTGCTCATTGCTCAAATGTGTGCACAAAGCAAGTATATAGTTGATGAATTTGTATCAGATAAAATTGAATTTTTTTTAATCTTTCGTATCTGTATGGTTTTGTTTTTACAAATCTTTGTTCCTGAGGATGGAAGCACCTTCATGAACCAAATATGTAATTTTGTAGGTCTTTTTACTGTTTTGATTATTCTATGTAACAGAGAAATTTTTTGACAGAAAACCTCTGTGCAACGCAACTTCTCATGTTTCGTATTTCCATTGGTACATTTTTACATTAAAATTGTTCAATGGGATTATAAGGTAACAAGAATTACTGTTGAACAACAACAAACAAATGCTCAGACAGCCCCCCTAATGCTTTAAGCTTCTCATTTTAACAGTTACTCCATCCCTCAAGACCCTATAAGTGGAGATTTCAGACTTTTGAAAAAAGTATTTTCATATAAACATATAGACTGTTGACTACTCAAGAAATTATGGCAAAACAAACCGAGTCAATTTTACGAAGTTTTAAGGCTGATGAACTTGGAGAAGGCTGAAAGAGCAGATTAGCTGGCTGACTGAAAATTGAGTTCAGAACTGAAAATTAAGCGTTCAGCCACCTGGAGAAGCATGTCACTGAAAAGGAATTGCTGGATAGTTGTCTGTAGTTTGGTTTGCTGCCTACAGTTTGTCAAATGTATAAGCCACAGTAAAATTTTTTTTGAAATTATTTATGGTACTTTTTTGCTGAAGAACATATGCTGCTTAGCCTTGCAAAGATTGCTATTGTCGGTCTGCTGTGTTTTGCCTACCTACATGAAGGAGAAATCCAGAGTGGAATTTTTTATAAGTTTCTGAAAAATTGGTTAATAGAATGGACTTAAAAATTAAGAAGATAATTTCATAATGGAAACAACACACAAAATTAAATTAGCTTTTAAAAGACAGTGGTTTATTTTGAAAGCACTTTTGCAAAACACTAAAAAAAAAGTGGAATTTTGTAGTTTTGAAGCTATACCATTTGTCTCTGTCTTATCTTTTATCTTTAACTTTGAATGCAAGAGATAGAATATGGTAAAAAGTCATCTCTCTTCCCAAATAATTGTCATTCTTCTCCTCTTCCCCCTCATCACACTTATAGTTTTTTTTTTGTTTTTATTTTTCGATTGTTTAGATTTTAAAAGAAAATGAAGATGGAAATCAACAAAGAAAAAGGGAGAAGCCAAAAGAAAAAACACGTAATATTGGACATTTCAAGTAAGACCCATGCAGATTTTCAAAATTAGGTTTATCTGATTTCATGATTTTCCACTACAAAATTTAAAAGAGAACACTCAGAAAAATAAAAGCTCTCATGAAAATGTTAATTTTAAATAATTTCTAGCATTCAGTTATGCTTGTTCTGTGAAATGTGGATCTTGAAAAAAGTTACCCAACAAATCTAGAAATTGTTATCAGATAGTAACATCTTGATCCAGCTGAAACCAATGACAGAAATCCCATTTCCTTCAGGCTGAGATTTCCCCCCCCCAGTATCACATTTAAAAAAGTGATCAAAGTTTCATCTGTGCATATTCTCTGACTCCATGTGTGCAGTGGTTCCTACCTCTCCAGGTAGAGGGTCCTATTTAACATATTTTGGTCACTTTAATGTGAACATAATAGGAGAGCAAATAAACCCACAAGATTTTCAAGTTATCCTGTAGAAGTTTTCATGTCTGGCAAAAGGTTTTACTGTAGCTCTAACAAAAACAGATAAACACCTCTTTTATTTAACACAAACAAAAAAACAAAAAAACAAAACAAAAAAAAAGAAATAAAAGGGAAAATAAAAAAACCAGTCACTTAAGAAGTTTATTCACATTTTTCTTTCAAAGTTTTCTTTGGAAGTCAGGGAACAATTGTAAATGCAATTCCTAAGGAAGTAGTTGTTCTTCTGGTGAGAACCAGCATGTAGCCAGGTTAGAGCCGAGTCCTTTTTGCCTCTTGAAGAAGTGATCACAGGGCTGACAGCTGGAGTTTACTCGACTGTACAATAAAGCATTCCTATAGGTACTTTTTGTTGCATCTAAAATGCCAACTGTAATCTTAATGCACTTTTTTCTTTGCCTTCCTTTTTTCCTCTGTTGAGTATTATATCTTTAACCAAGGAAATGAAAAGAAGATAGATAAGCAAAAGAGATCAACATGTATCCCCAATTATTTAAGACACTCTCTGGGGAAATGATGTTTTTCGCTTATTTATGTTTTATTCTTGTGTTTTTTGGGTTAGTCAGTGAAGAGAAAGTCCAGTAATTACTTGAAGTTTTGTACCACAATGATAGTTTAAATGAATAGAAATCTGTATGACAACCGTATCTCTTGATGAGATTTCATGTTGTTCTTCAAATTCTGTGCATTAGCACTGCTTGAATACAGGTAGAATATACTTAATAACTGGAAAATAGGCCCTAAAATATTGAAAAAAAAATCCCCAAAACAACAAAATCTCAAATGCTCTGAACAGACTAATTATATAGAGGTATTTTCTACAGTTTTGGAAATTATAGTATGTTTGAATATATTTTGAAAACCCTTTGTACTATCATTCTAGAGGATAAGTGTGTTTGCCAGTTTATGTTCCCTATACAGTTTCCAGTCACAGGACTTGCCATAATCATTGTTCATTGATTATATTTTGTTAGCAATTTTTTTCCAGAATAGGACAAACCTGTGACATCTCTCTTGCTGTTGAAATGAAACAATCTGTAGACAAGCACAGTGTTTTGTGATGCCCTTGTTTTATGACAAAGAGGGAAGATAGGTATGAGTGGAAGCAGGCATCTACTGCCTGGAAAATCACTATGTGAACTTCACCTTTTTGAATGTGTGCTGTCACACCATAATATTGTGGATGACAAATACTTTGCCATCATATTTCAGAGGATGCAAATCATCAACTGTGTGAAATTTAACGAGGAAGAGTGCCAGATTCTGCACCTGGAAGATTCTGGACATCTGCACAGACTGGGGAATAACAGGCTGGAGAGCAGCCCCATGGAAAGTGATCTCAGTCCTCATTGATGGCAAGTTGAACATGAGCCAGCAGTGCCCTGGCAGCCAGGAGGGCCAACCCTGTCCTGGGGTCATCAGGCACAGCATCACCAGCAGGGCAAGGGATGGGATTGTCCTTCTGTGCTCTGCTCTGCTCTGTGGTGGCCTCACCTCGAGTGCTGGGGGCAGTTCTGGGTGCCACAATACAAGAATATAGAGCTATTAGAAAGCATCCAAAGACTGGCTACAAAGATTGTGAAGGGCTTGGAGGGGAAGCATTAAGGGAATATCTGAGGTCAGTCAGTCTGTTCCGCCTGGAGAGGAGACCGAGGGCAGACCTCATTGTAGTTTAGAGCTTCCTTAGACGGGGCAGAGGAGGGGCAGGCACTGATCTCCTCTCTGTAGTTTAGAGCTTCCTTAGACGGGGCAGAGGAGGGGCAGGCACTGATCTCCTCTCTGTAGTTTAGAGCTTCCTTAGACGGGGCAGAGGAGGGGCAGGCACTGATCTCCTCTCTGGTGACAGTGACAGCAGCAGAGGGAATGGTGTGAAGCTGAGTCAAGGGAGGTTCAGTTTGGATATCAGGAAAAGGCTCTCCACTCAGAGGGTGGTTGGGCACTGGAATGGACTCTCCAGGGAAGTGGTCATGGCAACAAATCTGACAGAGTTCAAGATTTTGGACACTGCTTTTAGGAAGGTGGTATGAATTGTGGAGTTATCCTGTGCAAAGTCAGTATTTGGATTTTGTGATCTTTGTGGGTTCCCTCTAGATCATGATACTCTATGATTCAATGTTTTATTTTCAGCTTTACTCTGGAACTTTGCTTTAGGTATTAGGTAAAGAACTTCCAATGTACTTTGTACTGACTTGAGATGTTCATCACTATTTTGCATAGAGGTCACATAGGGCATAATTAAAATTCACAGGTAACATTGTTCTTGTTACCAAATGTAGTAAGTATTCATTTTTGCTCTTAGACATCAGGAAGCCAAGGCTATGCCTTGACAGACTTTGACCCCAAAGAACATACAGAATGAAATGAAAGTTCTTGCTGAAATGCAGAATTACATTTTGGGTCAGCTTTTCTTCTCCATTAGCATCAGATGACAGTGTGCCCTCTTGCAGGACCTTAGTCATGCCAATACAGAACTTCTCTATTTCTACCAAAGCAGTTTGATAGGTGTGAGTGGGTACTTGTGAATGGAGAAGTGTGAATAATGTTCTTATTTATTATTCTGTTTTAAGATGTAAAGCAGAGTGGAAGTTCTTGAGCTTCAGACAGGCAAAGTTCCTGCAGAATTAACTCTGCTAGTGACATATGATGGCCAGGAAAGCTCTGCCACAAGCCCTGTAAAAACAAGTGTGTGGCTACTGAGGAAAAATGTGTGCAAAAGTCTTTCAAAAAGAGTAACATGTTTTATTGCAAAGACACCCAATGAGGAACCCAGGTGAGTAAGGCTGTGCCAACATTTTGGACAAGTATGCCTCGCTTATGTCCCTATTCTTCAGATCAAAAGATTTAAATTCAAACAGTTTACTTCTAATAGAAGTGAAAAACAAAGTGACTTTGTTTGTTTGTTTCAAAAGTGGAACTGAAAAATAACTTTCACTTGTAAACCCCCCATTGATTGTTGAGTTTTTGAAATTTAGCCAGGAAATGTGCTATGAAAGAAGTGGACCTGAATGATCATTTAAATGTTTGTTATCTGCAATAGCTGTTTGGGCTGGGTGAGTGTCGTGAAAGCCTCATGAGATTTTCACTGAGCCTAACATGCAGTTCTTTCATGAGCTCTAGATCATAAATATTTCACATTTCTTGCAGCTCACAAGACTCTCCTTTCTATTTGAAATGGGTACATTTTAACTTGCCCACTGAGCCCTCCTGCACTCTTAGCAAATATGGATATAAACAGGATGCAAAGGGTTACCTTAAAAATTAATTTGTCAGTTGGAGTACCCTTTAGTGTGTGGCCTTTTGCATGGCCAGGACAGGCTGTGACATCTGAGGAAGAGCCCTACAAAGGAGTACTGACTTGGAGTCCTTCTGCACCTCCATGGTACTACATTCACTGAAGCTGGCTCTAAGAGCAGGACAGATCAGATTATAGAAAATTCTGGGTTTATCTAGTGTGCAGTGGTCAATCAAGCTGACAAGAAAGTGCTAGTCTGGCATAACCTCTTTTACCATCTTGTTCAGTCTTTGGCTTAAGGCACATCTATTTTAAAAACACAAAATTCCTGTAACTTTCCTCCCTAGCTCCCATTTCTATTCAGTACACTTACAGGGTTGAGAAAAAAGCCCAGAAAATGGCACTGTGGCCAATGTTTGTCTGTTATAACCAGAGAGGAATGTCTTGAACTTAATATGTTTGGTTTGGGAGATCTGTTTTTGTCCGCTATAACCAATTGTCCATTATAACCATGTCCATCATAAGTGTAGTGTGCACTATATAATTTAACAGCAGTGGTTAGTACAGCAAAAGCCAACTGTTGAGGCTGGGTGGGAAACCTGAGATATTTTGTTAACCAAATATGTCCTAAAATAATCTTAATTTTTTGAGAAACTATCAATCTCTGCATTCTTGGCTAAGTGCTGTTGTTGAAATTTTAAAATGGTCTATTCATCCTTAAATATACGCTTCACCAAGAAAAGAAAAGGAATTTTTTTATTCTTTCAAAATATCAGATGCTTTATGTACTAAGCAGAACCTTGGCATCCTTGGGCTTGAGGAAAAAAGGTTAAAATGGGTGGGGAACGAACCCAATTCGTTTCTGTGGAGGAAAGTGGAACCTTTAAAAATTGGAAATTTAAAATATGTTGTATCTTATGAATAGAGAACAAATATATAAGACTAAGCTTTCTCATCACAGCTCAAATAAATTTTATGGACATTTCAAGATCTCAGTAAAAGTTGTCAGAGTCTAAAATTTTTAATTTATTAAGTCTTGTTGTATAAAGGGCAGGGAATGGAATAGGGATTCATTTACAAAACAGTGTATTGTACCCTTTTAAATGCCAATGATCTATAAAAAATGGAAATTAGCTTGGCTTGAGCTAAGTCTAAATAAACATGTCCTTGCTTTTGCTACATGAAAATGAAATTAAATTGTTTAGAAGTAGGTTTTTGGGGTACAGAACAGGATATTTTTTTTTCTATAAAACAAAGCATTTCAATTTTACATACCAACATATCTCCATTAAAATCAAAGCCAGATAAATAGCATGCTGGACTTGTACACCATTCATAAAGCCAGCAGGTGATGCAGTCAATCTTGCAGCCAGCAATTCACTGGCTGGGGAACTTGCCTAAGGGGTGGGGGAAGAAGGCTCTCCTGCCAGTGAAGAACCCCTATCTCTACCTTCCAAGAAATATGCTGTGGAGACATGATTTTTTTTTTTAATTCCTTATTACTGTAGTCTCAGTTTGCACATGATACAACAAGGATTCTCCCAACTTATAAATAAGAGCTTAAGTCATTGTTTCCTTCTTCTTGACTCTCTCCTGGAATCCTGAGACCCTCAGTTCCCTGGAGTCCACCAAAAGTCCTTGCTGGACTTCATGGTCTATGGATGGCCTGGGGAGGTATCACTTGGAGAGCATCATGGATTTCTCCCCATCTGAGGGAGCAGGACTGACACAGGGCTGATGGAAGGGAGCAACTTGCACAAACTCAATTTTTGAGACATACACAGGCATCTGCATGTACCAAGCAGTTGTGGAACAGAAGAGCAAGGCTCAGGCACAATCCCTGATTGGGTGGTAGCCTGTGAATTTGGCAGTGAAGAACTGTGAGACAGCTTCTAAGAGAGCTCTGCTGTTCAGGGGTCACAAATCAATCCTTATGTAAACCCTTCCTGAGGGCTCCCTTCTACGAAACTGAGACAAAAAACAATAGTGTCTTTTCTAATCCCCCAGTAAGCTGCACATTGCACTTTTCATATTTTTTCCCCCCAGTTTTTCTGCCCTTACTTGTGCTGGTAAGGTAAAATGGATTACTGGGAGTTTAGTACCAGAGACTGACGTTTTTCTTGTTTTTTCCATCTCTGCTGTGAATGGAACAAGACTCCTCTTCTTGCTGCAAAAATGCAGTTTCTTGATGAGAGGTATTATGCAAGTTACTGTAATTACTTAGCCAGAGCACCCTAGGGAGCCCTTCTGAACCACAGCTCTTCTGTTCTTGCAGGCAGGATAAAGTAAAACTTGCTCAGCAGTGAAAGTAAAGCTTTAGAACCGTGAGTTCTGCCCCCATCCTGACTAAAACAACAAAAAACCTCACTGCAGTAAGCTCCAGCCTGTCTCAGTCCACCCAGATATTAACTAACTCATCTACTGAAAGTTTATGACAAATGAGATGCAAACAGTTCCACTTTGGCCTTTAGGGCTGAGGAGAAGTAAAGGCCTGTCTTTGTCCAGTGATAAATGAGATGCTTATTCCAGCATTTTGCTCTGCCAGTGAATTATAGTTGGAACTGTTGGGAAAGGAAAAATTGTGGTTGGAAAAAGGAGTGTATTATATGTGAGTGACAAAATGTTTGTGCATGTATGTGGGTGTTCTGAGCAGATCCTTATGATGCATAAAAGAATAAGGATGAAGAATGTTTAAGTGTTGCCAAGTTGCCAAGTGTTTATCTTTTCAGATATATAGTTGTATCGACAGTGCTTCTTACTGGTTGGCTCCTACAGTAAGGAGGGAAAAGGAAAAAAGTTGATAGAATCCTAACAGAATAATATGAATTTTATTAGAATTAGAAAATAGTATATAAGAAGTCAATAAAGAGAACTTGTTTTAGGTCATGGCATGAGAGAGAATCTTGCAATTGCAAAATTGTACAAGCTTGGAATTAAAACTTGAGCTGAGGTTAACCTATTCAGGCAGGTTGGCTCTATTTCTAAAGCCATCAGCATACCTTTGTGTGGTGCTGCTTTGTCAGAATTTCAGTGCTTTGGCAGCCCTGAGCCTTGTTTTCCCACCTATTGTCTGTCCTTGGATGCCTGTCTCTGGCAGGAGCACTCAGCCTGCTTCGTGGGTTTACCTTCCTTCTTCAGAGTTTCAGGCCATTTCTTCTCCTTGTTGAGAGGGGTGATATTGCACCTCTGAAGATCTGCATAGCCTTATGTCTATCTAACCAAGATGAAACAACTGCATTTCCCACCACAGAACACAAACCAGCTAATTCCACTTGGCCATTCAGGCTTGTCTGCTGTTTGGATCTCTTTGCAGACCCCAGAGGTTCTCCTCCTCATTAGAAAAGCACTCGCAATCCTAATAACTTGGCTAAAACTGGAATGCCTCTATATGGCCTACCAGACAGGGAGCATACTCCAGTGCTCCCTGTCACCTCACATATAATCACATGAGACCTTTTTTGGGCTCTCCTGACACAAACTGTCAGTTTGTCAGAGAATTATTGTCCCACTCTCCTGAATTTGGAAACTTAGGTATGGCGAGCCTTCACATCCACACAGGAAAACTTCTGAATATTGAAGAGTAGTGACTGGGACAAATTTTAAACTTTGTATGACTAATAACCAGTGTATCCTTTATAAAGTGAGCACCTGTGATGCCCTCTCCCCTTGGTATCTATCCCCTTGGTTTTTGCAGTAGGTGTGTATATGCACATAGGCACAGGCAGCAGTATGAAAGCTTCTGCTTGCTGTATTCCATAACACTGTACAGATGGTCTTCTGGATTACAAAGGAAATGCCTCTGGCAAGCTGTGCTCTTCACTGTGATTGATGCTATGAGGTATGAGCTTAGAGGTTCTGCAAAATATCTTCTTTTCTCATCTCTCTTTTTTCTTTCTTTTTCTTTGCGAATGGAATGGTGCAGCAGAGTATACTTCTAAACAATTACAAATTGTTTGTAAACTTTTTTAGATACCTACGATGTTTGCAATTTGTAATGACTTCTTTAACAGTAACTTGAAAGGGACATCCTAAGACTATTAAATGTTTGCCTTCAAGAATGAATGACTAGAGGTTATTTAATAGTAAAACAACAATATGAAATCCTCTGCTCCTATCTTCTCCATCTCACCTCCTAACTAGCAAAACATATAGTCTCCCAGTTTATTCTTTCTTCAAAACAGATTTCAGAGACTAGTGAGGCATCTTCTGTTTGCCAGAGATAAAAAACTGCAAAAAACTGCCTGCCTCATATTTGGGATTTGCCCTTATATGCTTCATATTTATTTTACTTGTCATTTTCATAACTTTCCAAAATGTCAGACACAGCATTCCTCACCCTTTCCTTCCCAAAGATTTTCAATTTTGAATGATAAATTGGTTGTCATTCAACTTGAAACAATATCTAATATCTAAAACCCTCACTGCAGTAAACATAGGAAGAGTCAAAATAATCAGATTACGTTAGAGTTCAGTTTTTAGTGTAAAGCGTTAACTTTTAGATGGGAAGAAAAAAAGCTGTATTTTTCCTTTTATAAAATTGAAAAGAAATGTGCTCAAACAACAAATTAATTTAGTGGTTTTTTTAGATCTCTGTATGCCAAATTATCTGACTCCCTAAATGTCATATTAGCAGTTAATGGATGCTAGTTGAGACCATGAGCCTGGAATAGGGTGGTTGAAAATTATATCCATGATTTTTATTACGAAGATCCTAAAACTTCACTAATTAAGCGCGTTCTTACAAAGGAAGATCCGAGAAGTGGGTGTGGAATTTTTAAGTAGGTTCTTTGCCTACTCCATCCCTGCTCCACTGAACTGGGTGAAGATTTTTAAGAGAGTATAAATGAGATATGTGCAAGCTTTCTAAACCCCATCTTGCACTGGTTTACAAAAGAAAATTGAATGATGTTACCGACATGGCATTAGTAGAACTGCAGGCAAATAGGAGACACAGAGTAAAGGATATTATTTTTGAAATTACCAGTGGCAAAATTATTTTTATTCTACTCATAGCCAAGTAATCAAAATTCCATGTATTCTTGCCAGGTGAACTCTTAAGTCAAGGACTTATTTGGGAATAGGAAGGGTTGGGTTTTTTTTGGTATTGATCATTTATTTCAGAGATGGTTAAATGGACTGATTTTTATATCTGATCAAAGACCTGTTTTTTTTTCTATTGAAGTTAATGGCTATGCTCATATTGATTTCTTAGAATGCTGGATATTCTTCCAAATTAATTCTGTGCTAAAATGGGGCAATCTGTTTTTTCATATAAAGTGAGATTTGTGGTCAGGTCTAGCTCAGTATATGTTGTTGAAGACTACGCAGGGCTTCAGCAATCGATGCAAAATAATAAAAAATTAAAAGGGAGAAGCATTCTGTCAATAGCACTCCTGTAACAAAGGGAATGCTTGTTTTATATTGATTAGGTCCTGTTAAATAATGCATCATGGCTTCACAACCATGTAGGCTCTTGCAGGGTTGTTTATTGCAAGCAGTGGCAGTAAAGAAATGCTCTAAGTGAGCAAGGAAATCAATACTGTATCTGTAAACACACTTGCAAATATAATCCCACGGCTCACCCTCCAATCCTCAGCTCCCCATTAACCAGAATAGTGTAAAATGAGACTGGATCTTAAATTCTCTATTTCTCTTCCTGCACCTCTCTGGACAGCAATAGGCTGCTGGGGCACTTCAATTACTGCCTGATCCATAAGGAATTTGTTTGGTATACTTCTACTCAGTTGTCACGTGTATAGGAGTACAAATCAGCTAAGCCATTTCCAGCATGCCAGATTTTCATATAAGGACATGTTTTTGGCAGCTTTCATTTGTTCATACACCAAAAGGTTCTGAGAACGATTTATTTGTAAATCTACCAAACGATCCCAGTTAAAAATAGGGCATTTCCAATGTAGTTCATCAACCCTCTCCAAGGAGATAGCTACTGCAACTCTCATCGAATTAGGGTCCCAAAAGAGTGACATCGCTCTGTAAATCTTCAAAAGAAATTCTTTAGCACGGCTGAGGAAAATTCCCCTATTTTGTGGAGGAGTGGTGTGAGTGCCAGCTGAAGAGCCAAGTGACTGAAGGTAAAGGGAGTGGGGGAACCACTGAAATGCACACTTGTATTCACATCATGCACTTCATATCATTCAGTTTAACACAGCTCTGCTGAGGCCCACTGTGCTTAGGTCTGGCCCTTCCCACTGTAGATTAAGCTAAGGGCAGTACTGAAAAAGAACTGTCCAGATGAACTTTCTGTTTAGGGAGTGGTTGTACATTTATTTACCATTCGTTCCAATCTGAGATCCTTTCAAGCATCACAGACCAGTCCTTCTGAGCCAAACTCCCAGAATTTAGGAGATCCATGGTGCTTTTTCTGTCATGACTTTGGTTACCTTTAATAGAGTATGACTGGTCCAGTGAATAATACAAAAATATCCTGGTATTTCTTTGTGCATATTAAATGCAAGACAAAATAAGCTTTGCTTCTGATTATGAGCATGCACAGTTCCCCCTAATATTACCCGAAACAGAGTAACATTTGCAGCACTGGGCAGTTTTAAGAAATGATAAACAATAAAAAATATACTGCTAAACATAGCTGATCATTTTGGACAAACTGCATTAGAGTGAAAACTGGTTTATTTTCATAGACTGGTTCTGTGAGATTGTATCTGCAGAATTTTAGGTTATGATGATTAATGTACAATACCTTATCTGGACAAAGAATAGGATTTATCTAAATGGATTTTAGGCAGTTAAAAGTCAGGTAGGTAACTGATAGTCTGTATTTCCTCTGTAGTTGATGGAGATATACAATCGTATCCATGAGACAGAGACAATGATACAGTAAGGTAGAATAACAAAAGTTATTCATTTATTTGCACCTGACTTTTTCATTGCCTCTATAGGAAGCCTTGGTGGCTAACCTATACCAGATGACACATTTTACAATATTAGGCTGAGGGAAATCCTATTATATGAAAAATAATGACTAGTAAAGGTGTGAGGAGAGCTGGAGAAGGAGGATTTCAAGTTAAAAATAGATGCTATGCAAGAATTAGTAACAGTTGGAGACAGAATCTAGCACTGAACAGTGCTGGTTCATTGGTATAATTTTGAATTCTTCCAAAAATGAAAGATTATTTTTGAGGTTAACTCTTAGTTCAGAGCCAAATTTCAGTCAGAGAGTTCCAACTCATTTTGCAATGACTCTAAAAGTATTGCTTCAGAGGAAACTGCCTGGCTATTTAATAGACAATACTTCACAGAAAACTGGTGAGTGGGAACTAGAGTCCGGAATACTTTAGTGAAGTCCATTATTTTTTGATACCTATATAAAATTTTATTGGAAGTAATTGATCTTGTTCCTTAATTTCTAATGGGGTCCATATGACAGACATAAAAAAATCAGGGAAACAGGGTGAATTTTAAAGTTCTGAAATATGCCCTAAATCTCTTTTGGACTAGGTATGCTGGGAAGATCTGGCCCCGAGCCTGGTGGAACAGTTTCCGGAATAACATCTCAATGGCCCCAAGCCATGGACAGAGCAAGGGAATGACATCCATCTTCTGACCACATAGACATGCTCTATATTTTCCTCTCTTCCTTAGGAATTTTTCCAGATGGGGTCACTGATATTTAAATTGGGTAACCAGCCGACCATGGCTGAGTGGGGAGTCAGCTTGGAACCTTTTGTATAGCACTGTCATTAACCTATTTTTTGCTTTAAAAGTTCCTAAGGTATCTTCCCTTAAACTCAGTAATATACTTTATAACCATGGTGCACTTTGCTGTCATGACCAGACCTGTTCACGTTCCTAAGGGATTTTGTTTAGCTCTAGTTTGGTTATTGCCATATCACATGCAGAGTACAGAGAAGCTTTGAAACATCGGTAAAGTCTGAAACTGCAATATCACTGATAGAATGAACATACAAGAACTCCTGCTTAGAAGAAAAAATACCTTCCTAGCTTATCTCTGTTGTGAAAACTATGAATAATAAGGGCCAGATTTCACCCAACTCTGGGCTTTACTCTTATCCAGGTGATCCAAAAAGCAAATGGAGTGAGCTGAGAGAGGGACAACATCTAGCACTGAATACATTCCTCCTCTGTAATTATTTTTCCATAACCCAACATGTAGATCAACGTATATAGCTCAATACATAACTTTAAGGGAATTCTGCAACTAGGAAATGCACAACTAAAAATATTTTTATTATCTTTTTAATAGTAACTTTAGATAAACCTCACTGTGAGTGATACATTTACAAAAGTCTATCTATGTTAAGGTTCGATATTGCTAAACAATAGACAGTAAAGTATCAGTCACTGATGTGGTTTATTGCAAATAAAACTGATCCCTTGCCTTGGTCCTGCAGCAAAAATCCTTTTTTGATAGCCCTTTACAGAAAAACTAATTGTGGGATTTCATCTAACAGAAAGAAAATAGTAAGTTTTCATTAAAGCATTCTATATGAGAAGTGTGTATTGCACATTTATTTCTCAACTCATGGGTGCAAAAATGAAGTGAATTATTCATTTCCAAAACAGCCTTCAAATCAAAACATTTCAGCATTCCTTACTGACTAACATCAGTGGATCGTGTGAACCAGAACACTATGTTACAATAACCTCATGATTTTTAGGCAGAAGGATCCTTGAATAATATTTCAGTCTCTGCTTTTCCCTGGAAACTTCCTTACTTTCAGCAGTCCTCCTCTACTTGCCAGCAATGACCTAACTCTAAAATTATTTGCTGCATTTGAACAGGGAGCAAAATTAACTCTTAAGAAAATTGGTGGCCTATACCATCAGCAAAGACTGAAACAGGGTTCAAACATATGTCCCAACCAGTGCACAGGAGGGCTCATGGTCTTTGGGAAGCCTCCCTGGCCAGTGAAAAACCAGCATTTTGTCCAGAGAAGCCACCTTAGCCACATATTACTGTTATAATGTCAAGTTAATGGATTCCTTCTAATGTATTTCAGGAAATGCCAGAACTGTGCTTTGTCATTTATTTGCAAGTATAAATTTTCAGGTTGGAAATTGGTCTTAAGCATGTACAGCACGATGTTATTCTTACAGAAAGAAGCTTTACCATAAAAGACAATAATTTTTATGTTCCTGCAATATACACTTACCTAGTGTTTGTTTTATTAGTACTGGGAAAATAGATCATTTCAGAGGAAAGGAAAGAAGGGAATTTCTTGTAGTTTGCAGGGCACATTTCTTGGGCTTGAGAACTGCTCAGACATTCAGTCAACATCATCCTCTGAACTCTTAGGTTTTGGCAGGTACATTTATCCATGGAACAATACACATAAAGAAACCCTGATGGCTTGGAAGGGGTCGGTGGAGGTCTGAAGGTTAACTTAAAACAAAGATCCTGAGGGAAATTATTCTTAATGAAAACTGACACGTGCATGCCCCTGACAGCTTTAGAAAAAACAAACATATATTTCATCTGAATCTCAAATATTTAAGCTCTGCAACAAACCCCGAACAAATTTTGCACTGAATAGAGTTAACTGCCAAGGAAAAATTAATTCACACACTTTTTATTCCTACTGCTCTGGTACCCAGTGGAACTATTTTACATTTATCTGATCCCATGCAATACCTTGCTTTCAAAACCATTACATTTAATAAATTTTCATAAGGAACAATTTGGAGAGTTGCCCAGTCATTGTCTAAAATGAAGTAAGAACACAACTTTTAATAGAACATGTGCATATGTTGGGTTTTCCTGGGATATGTATTTTTTCTTATTTTATATTTATTATATCTATGTACACAAACAATGGTACAGGAATTCTGGAGCAGCTGTCTTGAAGCTGTATTCCATCACAATTATCAGTCTTATTTTACAGAACCAAGCAAGGGAGATGGAAACAGCTTCAGCTGCTAGCACAGCAGATGAAGTTCTCTTTGTTACAAAGTCTTTTAACAACTTTCTAGCCAATAGCATAATGTTAAAAGCTGACAAGCATTTGCTCAGGCCAATTAATAAAGTTACACGTACATCTTGCTTTGAACAATGTTGCTTGTAATAGCTTAAAACAATAGCTAAAGCTTTATTATTAAGCTTACATATTTCTACTATCTTGCTTAACATATTATCCTGAGGCCTGTCTTTACACAGCTCTCAGTCCTATTGTTTCTTGTCTTTGCACCTTCAGCATTCTTGTATTTCTCCATCCTGAGATTTGCTTTCACACAGCTTCCTGAGAGTTTTATACCTTTTCTATTTCCCACAATTCCCCCTCTCAGTTTAACTTTAAAGAAATCTTTATAACGACCTTGTCGTCTATTAACTATTTTGTGTTACATAAATTTACTACATTTTTTACTTATTTATCAAAGTTATTAGCTTTCTAAACAAGGCTATATTAATAAACTTTACTTAATATACTGCTTTTTTGCTTGTTTAAAGCATCTTTGTTCTTTGTTTTGAAAGATTTGGTTGATTTTAAGAACGTAAGGTTCTCTTTTACAGAACCTGTGAAGGATGACGCCACGATGGTCACGTGGCCGGGTGCGGGGCCATGTGACACTCGCGACTGTCACGTGACTGGGGCGGGGCCATGTGACACCCCACAGCGGTCACGTGGGTGGGGACAGGGTCATGTGACACCAGCGTGGGTCACATGACTGGGATGGGGGCATGTGACATCTGCATTGGTCACGTGGGTGGGGCGGGGCCACATGACTACCACGGTGGTCGTGTGGCCACCAGCCCTGCGTTGTGTTTGAACGCAAGAGCAAACGCGCTTTAGGAGCAGTAAAAGCTGTGTGTGCCTCACGAGCTCCAAGTGACATTTCTTGCTGTCATGGCTTATCACCCTTANAAGGCCTCGATGCTGAGTAAGCACTTCTTCAGCAGGAACTAAACCATCCCTCGTTATCATAATGATTTTAGTAAAAAATCCAGAGCATAGACCCATACCAGGTACTGTGAAGAAAACTAACTCGATTCCAGTCAAAGCCAGCACATTCTGTACTACTTATTCCACACATTTGCATCATGCTCAGATCACATTATTCATCAACATTAGCTATCACCTTCTTTTTCATCTTCTGGTGTAGAACACAGATATAATTCCCCTAGTCGATGGACCACTGCTGTAAAATGTCTGTAAAATGTCCATTGAGTTCATTTAGTCCATGACTTTGGGCTCCATTTCTGATGGTGATCACTCAGGACAGGGGAGGTGGTGTGTTATGTGTAGTTATTGGGCACCAAAGGCAGTTCGAATTGAGTCACTACTGTATTTACACTGCTTCTTATAAGGCTTCTCCTCCCTGTGTTCAGGCAATTCCTGCCATAGTGGTTCCTAAACATGCAACTCGAATCCCAGGTTATAGCCATTTAAACATACTTCTATTATAATCTCTTCATTCTTTTGGAGCAAACCATAGGATTTAACACTGGAAAAAAACCCCTCCCCTTCAGAGGTACTAGCTGTGGTACAGACAGCCATTTTGAGATATACCGACCCTAATGTGGACTTAATCCATGGCCACCAATTCTTTGGGGTGTCCTCCTGCTTCCACATGGACTCAACCACAGGCTACAGTCCCTTTGACTCATTCACTCTGCATTTCCAGTCTGTCCAGTGCAGCAGGACAGAAAGAGCAGCGATGCTTTGGCCATGTGCCAGCCCAGACACATCGTCATTGCTGTTATCAAAATGTTCCCAGGCACAGCAGAGTAAGATGATAAGCAGTACAGCAAACACTACAGCAAGCAGTGAGAACAGAAAGCAGCCACTACAATGTGTTAGGTTCTACTACACACTGTGGCAAGCAAGCCCCATGGCAAGAACAGAAGCTTCTCAATTCATGGCTAAACAGCAATAACAGCTATAAATTCAACTTAGCATATTCCAATAAAATCTCTAATTATCTTGACTGTTTCTAGCCTCACAGTGAGTGCCAGAGGACTGTTGAGGTTTAACATCAACTGACAACTAAGCACCAGACAGATGCTCACTCACTTTCCCCCGTGGATGGGGAAGTTAATCAGAAGAATAAACATGAGAAAACTTGTGGGTTTACATAAAGTTAGTTTAATTGCTAAAGGAAAAGCTGTGAATGCAGCCAAAACAAGGGACACATTCCCTTCTTCCCATTGGCAGGCAGGTGTTTAGCCATCCCCAGGAAAGTAGCCATCTCCTGTCATGTGCCCTGGTGACTTAAAAAGACAATGATACCATATGGTGTGGGATACCTCTTTGGTCAGCTAGGGTCAGCTGTCCCAGCTGTGTTCCCTCCCAGCTGCTTGTGCACCCCCAGCCTTCTCACTGGTGGGATGTGGTGAGAAACAAAAGGTGCTGACTTTGTGTAACTCAGTAGTAGTGTAGCTCATGCTCATTGTGTAGCTCGGCAGTAACCAAAACATCTCTGTGTTGTCAACAGTGTTTTCAGCACATAGACCCGTGCTAGCTGCTGTGAAGAAAATTTAGCCTAAACCACCCAAATAAATCCTACTCATATCCTAGTCTGAGTGTCCACACTTGCACAGTCAAATTTCCCAATGAAGTCGGTAGGCTTTATATATTTATAAAACAAGAATAGTAAATATAAATAACTACAGGTGCATATATATCAAAATATGGTGTTCTCCATTGCAGAACTATTTAGTGTAACAAGAAGAACAACATGGAGTTTTAGAGATACTGCACAAAGAGTTTTTGGGTGTATGCTCTCACTGAACATGAACTGTTACTGTTCTTACAAGTTTCTTAATGAGAAGTCTGTGTCTCCTATAACTAAGATGAGTCTTTATTGTAAAAACAGATAAGCTAAGACAGGAAGGAGCTTGAGAAAGGCATATATATCTTTCAGTAGGGAGCTATGACAGAAATGACTCACTAATTAAAAGAGGTTGAGTACTTCAGGGATGTTACAATTCAGCCCAGACCTTAAGAGATCAGATAGTCTTATGAGATGCCTATCATATTGCCCAATATGCCATTACAGACACATTAAGCAAACATGCTACTGATTAAAGCCAGTGGCAGTCAGAAGGCACATTTTCATAGAGAAAGCAACACCTGTGGAGTGTGATGTCTGATAGGAGTCACACGGGTTTGTACCAGTTGAGATTCTGCTTGTAATCAGCATGATTCTGGTGACTGACAACAGCATCTTAAATGGCTGGGAGCTGCACAGTGTTTGCTCAGCCCAGCCTGGGTTAAAGGGAAGCACTGTTAATGTTTGCATTACAAGCATGCCCAGAGACCTATTCTGGTATCAGGAGTCCATTTTTCTGCCCTATCGAAGAGTTTATTTTTTCCATAGATTTGAAAAGGGTGTGAGAAAAGCAGATTATTGTCCGCAATTGAATCACAAGTGGAAGCTGAGAGAGTTTAAAAGCTTTCTACATTTGATTACAGGAGATCAGATTCTTTCTCATTAGAAAAAGAACTATTGGAGTAACTTATCAAGACTCAGCTCTTTATTTAAGAGTGCCATGGAGCAAATATAGCAAAAGAAGGAAGAAAAATAATTGTAGGAAACTAATGACCAAGAGAAAGAACAAGACAGAACAGCCATCATTCTGTTTGGAGGAAAGAATTTTTGATTCCTTGCTATGATTATTTTTGTGTTTAACATAAATTGTCCTTGACTATGATTATTTGTGAACTAAAATTAACCAGTAGTAGTCCTGAGAAAGAAATCCAGGATTACTTGTCCTGTGTGGGTCCTCTAATCACAAGGCTGCATAATCAAATTCTCTTTCAGTTCTGAATTATTTTCCACATACCAACACAAATTCAGATGGAGAGGTAGAGTCCCTCCTTTACCTGTGATGAGCACTGTAACTGCACAACTACATTTTTTGAAGCTACCCTCAGGTCTTCTTAAGGGGACTTGCATTCCTTTTCTGAATATGGAGAGAGTTGAGTAGTATTTCACAGCAGCATTGGAAGGACATATCCTTTCAATTATTGAGATGATTTATTTTACTCACAACAGTGCACTTTAGTGTATATATGTATGTGACCTATAGTAGATCTCATACTAATTGCAGATGGCACAGTGTAAATTTCTTAAAAGAATTACTATTACTTGGAATTACTTACTACATTTCAAACATCTGGAAATGTATATGTATTTGTATAAGTATGTAGTGTTTACAGAAGAAGAGATAATTAAAAGGATGTTACTAATTCAAATATGTTTGACTTCTTATTTAATCTTATTCTTAAACTCACTTTATATTCTACACACGACTGTCAGTAATTCCAGCCCAATAACAATTAAGGATGTCTTCATCTGCTCTGCTCTGAGGATGTTTGTGGTAAGGCTTAACACTGCTTCTCTGTTCAACAGCCTCTCCTAAAAGTGGGAGCAGGCATACACTTCAGGCCCCTTCACTGCTGCAGCCAACACAGTTTCCTTGCACGTGGAAGAGCTGACTTCCATCTTGGCCCAAAGCTCTACCCATGCCCAGTTGGAACTGGATGATCTTTAAGGTCTTTCTGACCCAAACCATTCTATCATTCTATTATTTTGTATTTGGCTGTGATAACTCTCCCCAGGAAATGGGGACAGTGCTGGTGAATGAACTACACCCAAAACATTTTGGGGTTTGAAATACTTTGTTCTAGTGGTGGCTTGACACATGCTAAAGATTTTTTTTTTAATAATTTTTGTGGAACCATGGAGTGTGTATGTGATTGAGGTGTTTCAGCTTTGTTGCAGACATAAAGGCTGTTTTCCTTTAAGCTGTGAAATTGGATGATGCTGTTTGCCATTGTAAATAACTTCTCAAAGCCCTTTAAACTAAATTGACTTTAAAAGTTTTTCATGTTGTCTTAGTAATATAGTCATAGAAAACAGGGCTGGAAGGTGGTCAGTCAGGCCCTCTTACTTCCTGAAGAAAAAGCTGAATGCACCTCAACTGTTCCTGAGACATGTTTGGTAAACCACTTTATAACAATGTCAGTGATTGAGTTCCCATAGCTGTTTAAGGTGCTAATGAAGAATTTCTAATTTTAGGTATCTTTATAGTTCAGACAATTGCATATAAAAAATTAAAAGCGATGGCTTAAAAGGAAGTGTTTTGAAAATGGGATAAGGACTACTCTCAAAAAATTTTAATTTCAATCTTGGAATGAAAAATATTACATCTGGTTTTGCCAGTATCAAAATATTTTTTAGGCTGTAGATCACCCAGCTACAAGGCAACAGTTTTGTTGCTGACTGGATAACAACTCTAAAAAAACTATGGGGCAAATGTGATGCAAGCTGCAAGACAGAGCTAGTGGAGTGTGCTCTGCCACATTGTTCTGAATGGTTATTTTGCTTTTCTGTATTCTGTAGGACCACAAGTTTCTTTAGATGTTATTCACTGATATGTAGATGTGAGCATCTTCAGTGAGCAGCCCCTCACCTCTCTGCTATTAGTGAAGAAAGTTGATTACATTAGTAAGCCTCTGGTAAACAAGGGAAAAAGCCAGTGCAGTTAAATGCATCATCTAAGCAAATATATGTCTGTATTTCCTGAATTATACTTCCCAAAAAAGATTAATCCAGTTTTATCAAAATTGAATGAAAATTCTATCCTAATATATAGGATAAAGGAGAAGAAATCATATTTTTCTACATTCTTATATCATGAGCAGCTGTGAATCATCTACACGTGGTATTAGGGTAAATACAGATAAGAAGAGAAAGAAAAGCGTTTCAAACTCAGTAGTAGTAGTGGAAATAATAAAATTTATTTCTTGCTCTAAGCCTTCTTGAAATTTTGCCTAGCATGTTTACCACAATAAAAGTTTGGCATGTCCTAGGATTTCAGCTTTTCTTTTCACATCAACTCTCTATGAATGAGAATTAACTTGTTCTTAAGTAATTATTTTAGCTTTCCAGGTGGAATAGCAAACTATTTTAGCAAAGCTGAATCTGAATTTTCCTTTTTTTTTCAAGAATAAAAGACACAAATTTTCCAGTCATCTCCACTGACAACTTTCTATATAAAAAACCTGAAACATATTTTTCAGAGGTGCGTACAAGCAGGCACTTAGCCTGTTCTCCACTGAAGCTAAATCACCTATGAAAAAAAAATTAAACACCCTTAACCAGTCCTTGTCCTCTTGGGTCTCTTCCATTCTTTGGTTTGGTGTTTTTTTCTTCTTTCTCCTACATTTGCAGTTCAAATAATACCTGTCATTGAAAGCATATGAAAAGCAGAGAAAGTCAGTTGTGTTGCTGGCAGTAGATTACAGATCTATATTAGAGAGAAAAAACAATGAAACAATTTATTTTGTATTAGATAGGAGAGGTAAGAGAGAGGTGTACACAGTATCCTCAACCTTTCTACAAGTACTTTCTGTTCACATAAGTAGGGATTGAAAATATACACCATTACCAGTTTGGATGTGCTATTACTTTTTCATAAAGAACCTATCTCTATAAAAAGGTCAGACATAATTAAGAGAGAGTGTGTTGTTGGGATTGAACCTCTTAAAACCCAGAGAGGAAGAGAAGATACAGGCCTTTGTGAATTCTCTTTTTTGTTTCTGTGTTCAGTTTTCTCTTTCATGCTAGGCAGTGAGCTGCTGGTGAAGCCACAGAGCAGAAAATCAGAGAAGCAGTAACTAGCAGCCAAGTCAGCTGCTAACTCAAGTGAAAATGAAAGCCAACTAGCAAGGGCTGAACGTTGCAGCAAGAGGGGTAAGCGCCCAACAACTCCATGAGAATACCAATGGGAAACATTTGTTCTTGATTACTAGGCAGATGTTAAGGGATTAATGTGAAAGAGAACATTTAATTAGGAAAAATGCTTTGCAGAACAAGTTAGGACATATGAATGGATGAAGAAGGAGAAAACAATTCACCTTTGAGGTGTTAGTTTTATGCACTGTACATCTATAATGTTTTAACTTTGTAAGAGTGTGAAAGAACCAGAGAAATTAAAAATTGGGTTAAGGAAACAAATGCCACTTGAACCTCACCACCAAGGTGAAATAAGGTCTAACCTGAGAAAATCCTTATGTATTTGCTTTGGCATTGCAAAATATAAGAGAAAGAAAAAATGGAAATTACGCACATATTTGTAAAAAGTAAAGTAAGTCTTAATTACAAAACCTCTCTTAGAGAAGCTGTACTTTTATTGCTGCCTAGTCCAGCAGACTATTAACACATATCCACAAAAGTAGGCTTTGCTTCTCATGCCCATTCGAGGTGAGAGCTCTCAGTGCCACTAACACTGGCCACTCCACAAGGAGCAGGCAGTGTCAGTTGTTTCATTCACAGTAGGCACCCTGTACTTGGGTTTTGTCACCTGGGCAACAGTGCACATATTTATGTTTCCAAGGGCACTTCAGAAAGCACTGTCTGCTGCTGTTATAAAGGACTTTCCACTGGACTTTCCCCTCCTTCTGTGTTTCACCAACACATGCTGGTTCCTGTAATTCATATATTCTTGACATATATTATTTCACTCCTCTTGAAACATTTTTTGGAGGTGTAAATCAGTGAATTCTGTTCTACCCCACTTTAAAGCTGAATCAAGGAACTACAGAGCTAGATCTGATGTAATTTAAAAATCTTGGTGATAAGTTCATGCTGAGGTATTATATGTTATAAAAAGTCCTAGAAAAGCTGTCTGAAAAGAAAACAATATGTTCTGATGGAAAGAAGATTCTATAAAAAATATTGTACAGTTAAAACTGTCCAGTTCCAATAATAGCTTCTGATGGTGCTTCTTAGCTATCTCAAAACAAATACACCCATTACACAGGACCACTGTAACTCCTGTTATTTAGCATCGTGTTCTGATAAAGCCAGAAAGCCATAAAGCTGAATTTATTTTAGGACTTATTTAAACAAATAATCTGAATTTGTAGGCAAATTTAGAATATTGAAGAGTTATTATCATTCTCTACCACAATTAAGAGAATGTCTCCATAAGTGTTTTTTATCCAGATGATGCAGAGTTTGAGGGTGAACTTTTCATCTTACCAACCTACTGCAAAGTACATTCAATGCCTCCTTACCAGACACTGAATTAAGGCTTGCAGGATTCAGCAGCTCATGCCTCCCTGCCTCTTTGTGGCTGCTGCATGCAGCTGATTCCTCCTGGGAAAAGAAGCAGGCTATCAGTTTGTTTACCATCCAGTAAAGATATCTGGCAGTTTCCTTGCACAAAATGAGCTGCTCTCTTGTCAGGAAGGTGTTTGATCCTCTCACAAGCTCTGCCATCTGTTGAATAAATATAGGCATGTGAAAGTTCAAAGTGTTACTGTGTGTAATAACAGGCAGTGGAACAGTGCATAGGATTGACTGGTGGAATTAAGACATATACAGTCCCCAATTATGCCATCTTTACAGTAGGAACAAGACAAACTCTTTCAAAAAGTCACCCCCTAAAANATGTGCACTCTACACTTAACCACCAATTTACCTCTGCCCACACCAAATTAATTCACAGTCTGTTTAATTTACTTCAGAACTGGATTGACCTACAAAAAATCCTTTAAAATGCAAAGTTAAATAGACAGAGAATTACAATGAGTAGGGTGGGATTTTTCAATTTGTTTCTCAGAACCAGACAGACTGGGAAATTTTGCACAAACTGTTAGTTACTCTTTCAGGAGTTTGGTTTTCTCTCCATTTCAGTGTACAGACAGAAAAACACGTATTATTCTGCTCATAGGCATAATTGTCTCTAATCTATATGTAAGCGGTTACAAATATTCAAGTAGACTTTATGCTTGATATAAATTTATTCAGTACTATTTCCAGTAGTAAGTGGAGCAATATCATCAATATTTAATATAGTTTACGAAGGAGTTTTCAAAATTCTCCTGTGAGATTATGCTACCATATTATCAGTGTTTGGTGCTCTAGGAAATGCCCATAACTTTGAAATACTAAATCAGGAAGACATTGGAATACTTCCTTTCTATACCCCGAACTGAGGACATGCAGTAGAGATCTCCCATACTGACCCAAAAGCTGTCATCTTTAAGCCATTATGATTTTTTTCTTACTGTATTAAGAGTAGTAACAGACTAAGGTGAGATAAAAATTATTATTTGTTATGCCTCTTGTAATTAATAATATGGTATACTAATGTGATTTTCATTGTCTTTTTGTTTTTAGTTTTGCAGGAA
>VZTT01063008.1:56904-78446 GCA_013400855.1 Buphagus erythrorhynchus | reverse complement strand
TCTTTCAAACCAAGACAATCCTGAATAGTTATAATTAAGGTGCAAAAATAAAGGAGCAAAATTATATCCAACCAGGATGGGCTAACGGTAAGCTTAAAACTTGTTTGGAAAACTGTTCATCTAAATGATAAAGTACATCCCATGAAATGTTATTGAAAACAGGACAATGCTTTCTATCAAAGATGGAATAAGCTTTATCTGCCTTTTGCTTTAATAGTGATAGGACATGCAATAAATCCACACTGGTGATGATTATCAGATGATTACCTACACAGTATAGACATACAAGCTCAATGTCAGACCATTCAAACCCACACATACGAATCTCAGCCATTCACAAAGAGCCATCAAATGCAGCCTCCACACTCTGATCCCCAAAACTGTTGCATATTATTGTGATTTCCCTAGACTTCACGACACCTCAGCCTATATTCAGTAGTTTCCCATAATCCTGAAAATCCTAATAAAGTAATGAAAAAGAAAGAAAAGTAAAGCCTGTGGGCTACATGATATGAATTTGGGCAAAAGGCATGATTTTAGTAATTACTTCTGTTACCAAATCTAGGACCACTAGAATTTGCCCATATCCAACATCATATATTTTCCCATTGTTTCTATAAATTAACCTCAGATTTGCATAAATAAGCATGCACAGTACAAGTAGTACAGACTAAAAATAACCTTGAATAAAATCTGACTTTTTTTCTTTCCCTCCAGAAAAAGCAACAAGGCACTTCTATAAGGTGAATAGCTACCTTGATTAAACAGTATCATCTCCATTGCTTTTGGATGACAAATTCAGATTTGGTGAAACAGTGCTGTGCAATACTCAATTAAAACAAACTTTTTTTTTTTTTGAGACTTTCTGAAACTGTTTTGTGGATATGCATGTTCAGACAGATTTGACCTGGCAATCTTTTATATGGATTTTAATACATTGCACAAGTCTAAGCACACACTGACCAGCACTCAGAATAAAAGATAATCTTACCAATTTACAGACGTTAATGGGAGAATCTTGATTGAACAACTTCAATTCATGTTCATAGTCTGCTAAATTAACAAAAGCATCTGTCCTTCTAGTTGCACCTTCAGACATAACCAGGCATCTCTCCTCCAGCATCCCAGAACATTTTAAAAGTGAGAGTCTAAAGCATGCAGAGCTCGCTGCCCCCTCTCCTTTCACTACCAAATTTAATACAAAGACTCCCAATGCATAACACACAGTAGGCAGCAGTGGATGTCCGTCTATATGCCACAGCAATTCAACTTTCCTCACTATGACCCTTCCCAATGATCTTCAGAAGTTAACTGAACTCATTCATAACAATCCACTTGCAAACACATCCCTCCTTGCCTGCAAATGCCTCCCTACACTTGATGGACACTTGTGTCAAATTAGTTGGCTAAGAAAAAAAAAATACAGCCCAAAACATAATCCCAATCTGGTTCACAGGGTAGTAAAAAAGCAAGGAGGAAGATGGAAGAAATAAGAGGAAGGTAGAAGGCAGTAATTTCCTGCTGGTATCCTCTTTCTTGGCTCAGACCAATGATGCTGTTAGCAGAATCTCTATGGTACCTTATGTATACATACAGGGGAAGAAACAGCCACAAATACAGGATGGGGAATTCTGAAATACATACAGGTTGAATAAGTGCCTTAGTAAACTGACTATGTGATCATGAAAGTTATGAGCAGAGAGGCTACACCAAAATATGTGAAAAGAAATCTATACAGTTGCTCCACAGTTTCGGGCATTTCTATGAAAAGGTCATGAACATCACTTCAGCTTAGCCAAAAAGAATATAATGGCTTCAAATAAGAGTAAACACTGGTTCATATATAACTTATTCATGCAGAATTTCAGACTGAAGATCTTAATTCCCTCTCCCCTTTTAAAGAATGAAAGATTAAGCAATTGTACAGAATATTAATCCCAAACATGGTATATGCCAAAAAGATCTTTGGCATCCTGGGCATGTAGCCTGCTCCCATTGCTTCGGTTATACTATAGAAGGAGAAACTGGACAACACAGAAGTCTGAATCCACATTCATGAAGAATCTAGGAAGGCACAACACACCACAGGATGAAATAACTGCTGATTTTTTGGAATTCACTCAACGATATGCACAGTCCTTCAAAGTAATTCAACTGAGCTCAAATTCCTTTGCTTGACCCAGCTGTTACACATTTCCCACCAGACCACCATTAGGCAGATTCCACTTTGATACTCTAGTCTCGATACTACTGTATCTCTTTTTAAATCTAAGACAAAATGAGCTCTTTGTTATTTATGCAGACAGTAAACATCAGTCAACCTAATACTATCAAGGTGTTTTTCAAATGAATCCTGCACAGATGAATCTGAAGTGAGGAATCACTCTGACATTCACTTGCAGTGGTTTATATATAACCTCTTCAGTTATCTTCATAAATTAATGCTTCACATTTCTAAAGACATTGACTTCAGCACACAGTTCTGGGAAAGCCAGCCAATCTTGTAAAAAAATACATTTCCAGGTATCTGAGCAAATAAGCCAAGACATAACACGTGATCAGTTAGTCTTTGATATGGATTATATATTTGCTATCCCTACATCTCTCTTCTCTAGGAGAAACACAATACATAACTTTAAGACTAACACGTCCCACAAAAACAATGAATAAAATATCGGAAGCTTTTCCCACTTCTCTCTTGATTAGACTATTCAAAAACAGAACACATTTTCATTTCAGTTGGTATTCTGGATGCAGAATGAGAACACAGAAAAGCCCCTGCTATAAGACTTAGAATCTGATGGACTAAAATTCCTTGCTCACACTTGCTACCTTTTACAAACCTGACACTGAAATAAGCTAGAGCTTATACAAGTTTTGAATCCACTTCCCAAACCTCCTAATCTAATAATCACATTCAACTCTATATGAAGGATAAGAGAGATGGCACTTAAAGTTCTGAAGACCAACTGTGAAAGGGACTGATCTAATTTGTACTTGGAATGCTTCTTCACTTATCCATCACAGAATTACGACAAAATAAGCACAGAATCACGCTCTTACTGTCTTTATACTGCAATGCACAGGAACACTGCAGAGTGCAAGAACAAAAAGGGAGATGTTGTGAGAGGCACAGATAGAAAAACCTCTCCCAAGTTTCAGAACCAAAGTGATCTGGAAAAATGTTAAAAAAGCTCTAAAACTTTACCTATGCCACAAACATCCTCTGTATTTCTTGTTGTTCTTTAACTCTTTCACAAAACCAGAGCAAGAAATTATTTTAAATAGCATCTATATTTCTCCCTCTTAC
This sequence comes from Buphagus erythrorhynchus, assembly GCA_013400855.1. Taxonomy (NCBI): domain Eukaryota; kingdom Metazoa; phylum Chordata; class Aves; order Passeriformes; family Sturnidae; genus Buphagus; species Buphagus erythrorhynchus. The sequence continues at coordinate 75,136 of VZTT01063008.1, read as the reverse complement.
TGTTTCTCTTACATCTTGGCACACACTTTGCTAGCTTTCATGTTTGGCCCAAACTATGTTTATTTACATTCTCTCATGTGAAGCAACAGTAGGTTTTATGACTGCTCACACACTTGTTGAGAACATGCTGCAGTCTCTCCCCTACAGAAGAAAGAAAGAAATACTTAACTAATATTGTCAAAGAGGTATTACCTTAAAATTACAGGATAGAATCATAAATGTTAACAGGGTAGCACAAAATGTGAAAATAGTTACCAGAAGCAGCTTCATATATTTTAGGTAGACAGGCTGTCCTTGGTTTATAGTAAGCACTACTGAGCAACAACTAAAACTTCAGTGTGTGATCAACATTATTCTCATATTAAATCCAAACCGCAGCACTGTACCAGGTACTAAGAAGAAAATTAACTATCTCATCTGAAACCAGGACACCTCTTGTTCCAGAAGTACTAAACCTTGGCATAGTTGAGCTACAGCTTGTAAATTAGCTAAATCTAAGTGGAAAGACCCATGTACCAAAGCCTTTTCGTTTTGAACATTTTCAACCAACTTTTGTCTGTTAGCTCCATCCACAAAACATCCATACATAGACACAGGACAGATTGCTAGGTAAAAGAGTTCGACACACCACAGCTAAGAGTGCCTGACAGGAGTGGTAATCTCAGCACTGCTTTCTCCTGCCTTACCTTCCATAGAATATTTTGATTAAATCAAGCTGACCAAATGCGCTTGCAAGGTATCAGAGAATTGAAAGAATCAAAAATTGTTAAAGGCACAAATACATTTGGGGATCACTTCCACATGACCATCATAACTTTCTGATACTGGTAAACAAACTTGATTTTGTCCAACACTTTGTCACAGAATAAGAGCTCTTGAAAAAGACTGCTCTTTTAGAAGCTTCTTGATCCCTGGAAACACACCTACTTTATCACTGTGCTATCAAAAAGCACTGGAGAGAGCTGCACCACAGAGAAACCCAGATGAATTTTCAGATTTGTGCAATGTAAATAATCAGTAGTAATAAGCATTAAATATCAGATGCCTATTCAGCAACAGATGTATCAAGTATTTCTTCCATATGAGCTATTAAAATCTGTGCATGCATGCTTGCCAATGAAGAAGTTTTAAAGTCTGCATTTGAATTTATGGTATGTTCCTTTTAGCACTGCAGGACTGTTCAGAACATCACTATAAGGAGTAGCATCAAAGAATCTATCACAAGTCTGGGAAGCAGGATGATCATGTCATTGATATCAACAAATATCAGGGTATTTTTTAATTCAAAGGATGATACAAAAGCATCTTTGATGTAGAAGGCTTTCGCATTTAAGTCAAGAACTGCTCATGTGAATTCTTAATCTGAAGGGAGTCTAAACAATAAGCTATAGAAACTATGAATTGACACATTATATCTGTATGTGCTGATATTGTCAATGTTTACTAATTTCTTCATTAGGCACCTAAGTTAATTACATCTCAAAATAAAAAATATCAATTCTACACTGTCTACTGTGAGTGACATATTATTTTACAAATTCTTAAGAGTATTTTTCCTAGAAAGACACTGCAATCTAAGATATTAGCAAGAGCTCACTAACAGAGGTTTCCCAAACAGAAATCTACTCCCTTCTCATTGTGTTCCACAACTCAAAAGTCATCTGAGATATTACTCATGATTGAAGTCCACTAGTTTCCAAAAAAACCTGTTGTTTTTCTAATTACCATTTTCTAATTACCATTTATCAGCATTAGGTAACATTACTAAATAGTTCTTCGAAGCTTTTCTTCAAAGAGTCCTGTGATTTAGAATCTAGACAAGACGCAATTACATACATTAGTTGCAATTGAGCATCAACACTTCTTCCAGAATTGCCAATAATCTTACCACGTCACTTTAGACGGTAACTTACAAAGTTTAGTACTGAAGAGTTTTTGGACTAAGCTGAGTATACGCCTTGCTTCAGTCTTCTGATTCACCTGAAATATGGTATTAAAATTCATGAAAAAAGTCGGTATCTCTCATTTAAATGTTCAAAGTAAGCATGCTTTGCTTTTAAAATGAAATTAGTTCTGAGAATAATACATGAACACGTACACCAACATGTTCTACAGCCTATATACAGTTTATCACAGTAAATGCCGGATAGAAGAATCCATACTCAATATGCAATATTACTGGGCTCATAGTTTGTAGCTATTATGAGTGCAAAACTGTGTTATTAAATCAAATAGATTTGAGCATTTTTTTTATCACTTCAGGATCCAGTCTTTTAACAGCATGCACATAAAACCAGACTTAGTTTTAACTATGTATGTTTTAAATTACTTACTGGTTCTTCCTTAACCACCAGACACAAATCACCATCACTAGTACGAGTGCCAAATCCATTCAGTGAGGATCCAACCAAAAAAAGTCTGCTCTCTGTAATAGAAGAGTAACAGAAAATAAACATGATGTGACATATTAGAGTTTGAGAGGAAGGAAGAATCACAAACTTGAAGAACATGCAAACTGATATTAAGTAATCAAATTCAAAACATACGTGGAAAAATTAGTTGAATTTCTCTCTGGAGTTGTGCTCTGCAAAGCTCTTTTCTGTCCAAATCGGAAGCCTGCTGTCGACATGTTTGAAACAACTCCAAAACCTGTTGACTTAACTGGACACACAGATACAAAAAGTAAAGACACAGCAAAGTGAACATTCTTTCCTGTCAGAGATGCAATTACATGAAACACAGAAGGTTGAGTTATTAAATGCAAAACCCAGCACCATTTCACATGACCTACTCTGGTGTCTAGAGTTTTACTGCACTTAAATTAACAATGAATAGTTCCATAAAGAAATTTCTAAGTTTTTAAATTTAAATTTGTTCCATTTCTTATAAAATCTCAAATCAGAGAAAATAATTTTTGCATCATCAGTATATGTAGTGAATGACCAGACACATCTTCTGCTGACTTTAATGTCAACAGTTTGCCTACCAGTAATAGGGAGAAAAAAAAAAAATTAAACCTGATTTAAATTAGCTTTCTTTTCTATCCCACATAAACTACTAAAGAAGTCAGATCTTTGTTGGAAGGAGGTATTGACTGTTTTCCTTTCACAACAGTTACATTCTATAATCAACAGGCATATTTACTAAAAACCCAAAACCCTTCTGTCATGTGGGTGCAGAACAAGAAACAGCTCAAAACTACACTTCATTTTCTTCTATATTCCAGAACAGCTATGACAGTAACTTTTATGCTTTCTTGAAAAGAGGTAGTGAACATCTTCACAGGCCAAACACTGCATTTATTCAGAATGGGCTTCTCTCATATTACCACAGTGGGGCTTTTTTTAATCAGGATTCTCCTCACCTCATATCATGTGAAAAATGGACTATTTCTCAAAATTTTACTTCCTAGAGCAGCCATGTAGGTTTTCTGACATTAGGATGTAAAACAACACAAGGAAACAATACTCTGACTTCCCCTGCCCCCATAAAAATACTTCAAACCCAAGCACAGAATAGGAGGTGATATAGAACCACAGTGGCAGCTACAGCTGTTGATACTCCTTCTAATGGCAGCTTACCAATAGATATCCCATGATACTGTCAAAAACCCCAGCAGAAATCTTTGTGGCCTCCCACAGCACCTCTGGAGTCTCGAAAGACAGAAGTAAAGCACAGGCACAGAAAGCCATTACCTCGTCCTTGGCAACAGGGAGGCTGGTTTCCGTAGTGTCTGGAAACAAAGTATCTTGCAAAGGAGGGACACATCCAATTAAGGCTGGTGAGCCACGCGCACGCAACACTGGAGACTGAATAGAAATTGATGCTGGGAAGGAGCGTCTTCGTTCTTCCGGGAAAGGCACTGCTTGGTTAACTACAGCTGTGTCAGAATCATGTATATGAATCCGCTGCCGTTTGGCATCATCTGGAACACTCTGTTGACTCTGTCTCCTAGAAAGAGACACTGTGTAATTCCTCTAGCTCACAAGTTCCAACTGAGGATTAAAAGTAAGTTTCTACAAAGTTTAAATACTAACACTTAATGGCATAACTACTTCACTACGCCCCAAGTATGCTACAGAACAGTCGTGCCCATCCTAGATACTATGTAAAACAAACCTGGAATGGGAAAAGAGAACACAGAATTGCAGAAATTAAGCTACCCTAGAATTGGATTGATGCAATTCTTTAAGGCAAGTGTCTGCACTTAACCAACTGACACCCAAATAACAAGTTTGTTTAAGCTGACTGCAAATCTCTCAACATACCACAGTTTTTCATAGAACAGACTGCTCAAGAGGGAAAGATGCATGCAGCACGAAACCAGGAACTTTCTTAGTTTGTGGGATAATTACACACTCCGCTATAACTTAATAGCACATACTTCGTTATGCTTATTTTTTCATGTGAGATTTGGTAGAGAAATAGCATATAGGAGATAGTACTGAAGACAGACTACATAGAACCTCCTTCCCATCAGCTGATTCCCACAATTATTAGAACACGTATCAACTAGTATACCTGAACTAATAAAGAGAACTGGGTTTTTTATTCTAAAGCATTAAAAGAAAATTAAACCCTACATTTATGCAAAATTTCCCTTTCTGTTGTAACTAAAATAACAAAGGTAGTAATGTAAATTCAAGTTAATTAAAAAAAACCCAAACAAACTACAAAAACTAGGTAGTTTTTGTAAAACCATAAAATTAACCTTAAAAAAAGAACATGCTTGAATTTAAAACCTTGCATTTGAAAAATAATATATCACATAGTTAAGAAAATTAGGGAAAACAACTAATATGTCATCAGGAAAACATTACAATTCCCATAAAACCTTGAGGGTGCACTCTTATTTTGAACTAGACAAATTGCCAGGAAAAGAACATTCGTTTACACAAACCAGCTTAAAGTCAAGCCCACACAGACTACAATCCACTGTAGTATTACAATAAATCACTTAAATCACTTCTGCAAGACTACAGATGCTGGAAGAGAAAAACTAGGTACAGGAAGTCACTTCTGAGTATTGAGATTCTCAAACAGGTACAATGCTTTAAAGAGCCAATATGGCCTGTTTCCATCAAAAAGAAAAGAGTATTCAGTATTGAAATTTCTAACATAACACAAATTGCGTAAGAAATTGGTATCAGATGAGCTTCTCAATGGGTACACTACAACCAGTATTAGTCACACACATACAAAGAACTTACTTTCTTCCTTGAAATGACATCAGGGCATCCGATGTAGACACTGGACTGACACTTCCATAAGTCACTGGTTGCAGTGTAACAACTGGACTAACAGCTGGAGTAGCTTCAATGTTCCCATTCAAAAGAGCTCTAGAAAGACTACAGTCCATACCTATTAGACTATAAGACAACCAAGATGCTTTTCATGGGTTGGTAGTTGTTGTTAACTGAATATTAAACTCTACAAGTCCTGTCATTTTTTTTTTTCTTAGAAGGAATACATCTTTCTTTTCTATTCAACATGAAAATATATTTCAGTTTATAGTATGTATTTCATTAAAAACAGAAAATGCTCATTCTTGACAGCATATGTGTAAAGGGGTTAGCAAACAAATTAACTTTAGGAACTGTTAAATTCAAAAGCCTAAAGAACACTACAGTGTCTTCAAATATAGACACAAGAATCAATGTTTCTTCCCCTTCTCATCTCCTCCCTGTTTTCCCCAATAAACAAATATGATTGAGGAGCTCTAAAACTGAACAGTGGATTAACAAATCTAATTGGTGTAATTGCATCTCATGCATTATGCACATTGCAGGCGAGCATTAAGATTTGCAGGTCCATGAGAGAAATTATATAGCTCTTTTTTTATATCCATGACGTCTTCATGTTTTGTGAAGTTCAGTGCAGTTCAATGTTAAAAACAGTGAAAACCTCCATGAACAGAAATACTTTTCAGACCCAACCTCTATTATCAAACCTTACTGCACTTACACTGCACTGCGAAAATGAAACGGAGGAACGATAATTTGCTGGTGAGAAAGAAGAGTAGGAGGTATATTTAGAGGAAGTTTAGTGAAGAAGGTACTCTGTTGTTGATATTTTGGAGGGAAGGGTGGACGACTCAAGTTGGAAGAATTTGGGAACATGCTCCTTTCTACTTGAAGTGAACATGTATCCTTTTATCTAAAAAAAAAAATTAAAAAAGAAATTGAAATCAGGCAAAAAGAAATACTAGTTACCTTTTAAGCTCTTGGTTTAAAAATTCAAGTAAGCTAGAATGTACTTCCAAGAATTGCTTAAGAGAATGGTGATCACAGGATTTACTTTCAGTACAAGACACTAAATAAAAATACTGCATACTTTGAAGTTTCATAATTGCTGCTTACTTTATTTATGTTTAAAAGTGAATTTTTATATGATCCCCTCAATTTTTAGTTTTTAAAAAAATGACATATCACAATATGTAAGTTTTCATCTCAGGCAAAAGTATAATGTAACAGTGGAATCTGTTTCATATTTAGAGCGTTCCACAGAGGTTCACAATATATGGAAAGAAACCCTTGAGTACATCATTACAGCATGAAGATGCAGCCAATCATGAACTACATGTTATGCCATGAAGTAAAGCAGCCAAATGATAACACCAATTGCAAGTAATCTAATCATGCTTTGAGCATATCCTACATATATAGTATTATTTTACTGAATAGACTCTGAAAAGAAAAATACAGGTTTACTATCTTTTAAACTTAAAATTAATTCTGGTACAACTAGCCAGATAGCTCTGACTGCCACTGCCGGTAGCATTAGCACTGAGCATAGGAAAATTAATAATGACGAGTTTATGTGGTTGGGTTTGGTTTTGCTTTTAATTTCCTGTGATAACAATCCACACTAAACACCTCAAAACAACGATCACGACCTTTACCGTGACTTTCAGCACTGGGTACCTCGCCAGGAATTGCCAGGCTTTCCTAAACAAGTTTTATAACTTACAGCGCAGTTCTTACTCTGTCCCCATGGGCACTGTTTCCAAACAAGCACGTATTTCGCAGAGAGCCGCTCGAGTGAACCGTGCAGCACCGGGGGCACGGACGCCCGCCAGCCCCCAGCCCCCGTGCCGGGAGAGGCGTCCGGGCCCGCCGACACCCCTGCGGCCACAGCCCGGCCCCCCGGCGCCGCTCCCGGTCACGTCCACGCGGGACCCCCAAGGACACTCACGCAGGGCCTGAGCGGAGGCAGGCGGGGCGGGCCTGCGGGTAGCACCGTGCGGGGCAGGCAGCAGAGAACAGCTCCGGCAGCTGAGCCCTGTCCCAGCCCCCGGAAGCAGAGCGGCGCCGGAAGCGGCCTGGCCGCCGCCGGAAGCGCTCCGTCCCTCCGCCCGCTCCTGCCCCGCTTCGCGGCCGCCTCCCCGGACGCACGCCCCCTAGCGGCTCGGCGGGACGCTCGCGTGGCCTCCGTGAGGGGCGGTTAGAGTCAGAGAGCTCCGCCGGCACCCGCTCCTGCCGCGGGCCGAAAGAGACGTGACAGTGCAGCTAGTTTGCTTTCTATAATTACTGACAGACTGTAATTGAGCTACTGTTCAGGAGTGTGTCCAAGCTACTGTACTTGGCTGCATACTAGGATTTGGCCAACGTGGATTATACGCATATATATATATTATATAGCATATTGAAATGCTTGCTTCTTGAAGGATGACAGAAGCAATATCGTAGAATCACAGAATTAGCAATGTTGGAAAGACCTTTAAGATCATGCAGTCCATGAACCATCCGTCCAGCACTACCACTGCAACCCCTAAACTACTAAACTATCACCCAGCATGAGATCCAAACACCTCAAGGACATCTCAAGGTGATTCAATGACCTCCTTAGGCAATCCATTCCAATGCCTGACCACCCTAATAATGGAGAAAAAAATAATAATATGCAATCTGAATCTCTCCTGTCTCAAGGCTATTTCATGTAGTCCTGCAGGCACCATAGGAGAGGCCAGCTCCCACCTGGCACCTTCCTTTCAGGGAGCTGTAAGAGCAATAACGTGCCCCATGAGCCTCCTCTTCATGAGACTGAACAAACGCAGCTCCCTCGGCTGTCCCTCATATGACACATTTTCTGGTCCTTTCACCAGCCTTGTTGCCCATCACTTGACACACTCCAGCACCTCAATGTCCTCTTTAATGTGATTCCTTCTTGGGGAGTACACCTACCACAAGTGAGCTCTTGGCGTGAGCAGGTACTGAAACAGTGAGTTTGTGCATACACAGAACACACTGTTGAAGCTCCAATGTTTGAGAGGAAAGGGGTAAGTTGAAAGCTTGCTCAGCTTCCAAATTCTTACTTGAGGGCTTCCTCAGCTGAGAGAGAGCAGGCCACAGCTGGAGTTGTTATGGTTTAAGACTCTGGCTACTCACAGATAGACCACAGATAAGAAAGTGACAAAGCACAGGGGGCCTTGTGAAGTGGAACTGCAAATGGACTGGCAAGGGAAAGTTTGGGCTGTGAAAGGATTTTATTGTCTTGGCTATGACATGGGATCCTCATATAAGGGTCAGTTTGTGGCTATGGTTAGCATTACATTTATGAGAGAAAAATCCTAGTGGCATACTTGGAATGAAGATGTAAAGCAAAGTTCAGCCACGAAGAAATTTCTCTTAAAAACATTTTATTCTGGTGAGGGGACTGGGGCTGCTTGGGAGACTGGGACGAGACACAGCCGGATAGTGACCCAAACTGACCAAAGGGATATTCCAGACCATGTGACATCATGCCCAGTATATAAACTGGGAGGAAGAAGGAAGAAGAGGAGGTGTTTGGAATTATACTGTTTGTCTTCCTGAGTAACCATGATTTGTGATGGAGTTCAGCTCTCCTGGGGATGGCTGAACACCTGCCTGTCCATGGGAAGCAGTGAATAAATTCTTTATTTTGCTTTGCTTGCATGTACAGCTTTTCCTCTTCCTATTAAACTGTCTGTATCTCAACCTATGTTTTCTAACTTTTACCCTTCTGATTCTGTCACAGATTCTGCTAGTGGAAAAGTGAGGAAGTGGCTGTGTGGTGCTTGGTTGTGACATGGGAATGATGACAATCTTTCTGTGCTATTTGTTTGGAATCAAGCCTTAACTTTCTACTTCCTGCTCAAGACAGAACTTTGTGTCTTAACTTTTAGAAGTCTGCAATACAACTCCTTATAGCTGCAGTTCTCCACGTTTGTTTGATTACTTTTCTTTCCATAATCTATCCATTTACCAAAATATGTCATGCTTCTAGCTTCCTCATATTTGCCATGGGGCCTGCAATAAATCTAACCTAACACAATCGATACCTTGGCAGCAGGCAGTGTTTAGAGCAGGGTATTAAAAATCAACATCTTTTTATACAACAAAAATGAAAAAAGAAAGGAAAGAAAAAAAAATTAGGTCTGCCTTTACTGATTGAAGTAACTTGTGTTGCTATGTATTTTCCTGGTTTCCTTTCCTCTGCTCCTTGGCACAAGGCACCCTGATTTTTTGTTTGCATTAGTCTAGATATTAAATAACCTTTTTTTTTTTTTTTCTTTTTTGGCATAGACTGTTCACTCTTAAGGATTTTTTCCCCATGTCTTCCTGCATCCACTTGTCAACCTAGCTGCGCATTTCAGTGAGGTACCTGAAATAACCTGACATTTTACAAATTGCCAACAGCCTTTTGAGACAAATCTCTGTGCTTTGATGTGCTGAGGGCTGTTCTATTTTTCAATGTGTGCTGTCTCTCTTTCTGACCCTGACTGTGATCTCAGACAATTTACAGATACTCTTCACTTAGAATAGACATACAAAGCCTTTCTTCTACTTTTAGTTGGGAATCGGACTGCTAGTCAAGAGACACTCAACAGAACTACTCTACAACAAAAAATTGGAGAACTTGCACAGTCTGGACTCCAACAGATTCCCCCAAACAGAATGACATTAGGACAGTCTTGTGTGTCTGCCTCAAAAGATGCTTGCATTAGAATAAAAATGGTATATTTATTCCAAAAGAACTGTTTGTAAAATTAATTTGTTTGAACAACAGCCATGAAACTGAATGATCAATGAAAGAAATTTTGACAAAGAGATCTCTGATGAGCCATCTGTAATCTCTCTCCTAGAATGTAGACCATTATGCAACATTGAAGTCCCTATTTGGTCCTTTTTGCAATTTTCTGAAGCTTTTGGAGCTGAAGTGCTCCAGCTAGTTAGTCTCTGAAGGTAAATAGTGATGGAAAGTTTGATCAAAGCATCTCAATTGTCAGTAGTTCAAGAAGGAAAAAATGAAGAATAGAAGCCAATTCCTCTATGGAAACCTTTGTTTAATCTTTGAAAAGTCTACGGACTTTTCTTTGCCTCTTGGTACATTAGAAGGCCTGTGGGAGCTCAGGCAGTGTATGGTTAGAATGCTATGTGCTTTACCATAGCAAACAGTCTTAAGGGTTAAGTTGCTTGAAGGGCATCTATATTTAAGCACTATTAGTTGCTTAAAGGGCACCTATACTATTGCACTCATTACAAGTGATGAAAAACATGTATTTGTATACCCTGTTCCTACTGGGAGATTATTTAACTTACTTGAAACATTTTTTTTTTAGTTTCAAAGCCACCTGTAATATATGATCATTTATGATGTTGTTAGTCTCCAGGACCAGATCTGAAATAATTCAGCTTCTGTCAATACAGACCTTCATTCTAAGTATCCCTTTTTCATATTTTGTACCAAGACCAAAAATAGCACATATATTAAAATAAAAAATGTAGCTAGAATGAAATGAATGATACTATAACAGGGATTAGTACAATTCAGGATCCACAGTGAAGATTGAAGCTTTTTAGTCACGATACCCATATGAAATGCTTTGAATTTCATTTAGAAATTAGGATATTCTGGGATTGAAGCCAAACCAGAGACTTTGGTCTAAAGCAAGTTTTATGTACCAGGGAAAAAGCTTTTTTTTTTTTTTTGTTAGTATCAAGGATTACCTTAAACTTTGCAATATGTATATAGAAGTTTTCTTCAAAACTTTTCTATGAAGCCTTACAATACGAATAATTGAAGATACCGTTTTTAATAGCTATTCAAGTAAAGGATCCTATAAAGAGCTGATTCTATGTACTTTGGCTCTGAATACCAAGTGCCTTTCTCTCAAGTCAATAGCATTTATGTTACTAGTAAGCCATAAAAGTTGATACATGTTAAAATGCAGGTAGCCAAGAGATGGACACAAATATCTGTGCCCATATACACTTCCTGAAACAAGTTACGGAAGTCTCAGCAAAAGTTAGAAGTTCAAAATTCGAACAATTTTAAACAGTAATCCATAGTGTTGCTTATATTCACTACCACCGCCACCAATTTTCCAGCTGTACTTTCTAAAGTTTTTTCATGAGTTTTAATTCAAATAAAATAATTTTTCCAATTTTATATTTGCAGGCATGTTCCTTCTCATCCTCAGTTTTAATATGGTGTTTTTCAGGCCAGATAGTTCTTCAGCCAGTGTCACGGAGGCAATGAAACAGAGATCCAAAGGGAAGCTGCCAGCACATTATCTATGAAGAGGCTACCACATATCCATAATACATTACACCAGCTAAAGGCGAGTTCAGTCTTTGTTGTGCACTATGTATTAGTACAGTTTCTTCTGAATAATTTATAATTGTTGCTGCATAAGCTGGGTTAGTATTAAGAGTCCTAGAAATGCCAGGTTTCAGAATATTTCTGTTGGTGAAAGTATTCAGTGTGAAATTCTATATTAAAGGAATAGTGAAGCTGAGCTTTTGAAATCACTAAAGGCAGGAAATCCAGAGTTAAGGTTGCCGTGGAAGCCTTAACTCTACACATTTAGGTAGGTAGTATGCTGTGGTTTTAATTACTTCCCCTTTATCCAACTCTATATAGGTGTCCTTTTTCATGTGAATTTTAATTATATTGAGTGCTACTTGCAATACATATTAACGGCACTGGCTACTCAGCAAACATCAGAAATCAGATGTTAACTGTGGTTGAGTCTATCTGGCACTGTTATATAAAAGTGACTGTATGATATCTAGAAAATAACATTATGGGTAACTCTTGGCCAAGGAATTAAAATACACATGTTCTGAGTTAGAACTGCTGAGTATGGCCATTACATTTCGAAGTATCATCAAATGAAGAGCAAATTCTTAGAAAACACAAGTAATCTACAAGAGGTAAACTGAAAACAGTAATTTCAGTATACTTCAATTTTACCAGTATAATGGCACAACTCTTCAACAAGGTGTGAAAATAAACCAAAAATGTTTGGGATTTGCAAATGTGTCTTCCTCCCTCCAGCAGTTCACATTGTACTTCATAGGACATAGCTCCTGCTCCTTCTCCTCCAGTTTCCTTCCCGACAATTTGGTGAGCAGTATCAAGCATCTGCAAAGCTTGCAATAGGCTACAAGCCTGAGTATTCTCTTGCCCAATTCAGAATTCCTGCATCTGCCAGATGAAGGAGCAGGTTTATGTGAGGTTGTGTCTTCTTTTAATTGGCTGTTCTCAAATGATATGCAAGGAATGGACAGACGTTGAACATTAGGAACCTCAAGACTTAAAAATGCTTTCCCCTCACTCCTCCCTCTTTCTATATATACTCTCTCATACTCACATGTAAATACCACAGTGATTATTTTACAATATCTTTATAATCTTCATCTGAAATTGCAAAAACAAAACTGAGTGATGTCTCTAGGTGAACTTGGTGTAGTGAGACAGAAATGACAAGTTGACCTAATCAGTCCAGTGGCATAAAGTATGCTTTCTGTATGGTCATAAAAAGCACTTTAGGAAATAACAGCCACTGATAAACCTAAGTAAGAAATAAAAGCATTAGTCAGGGATCAGTATCTTTAAAAAATTCCAGTAGGGGTGTACTGCCACAGAGCTGTGTAGGAGATGTGCAATACATTTCTGGTGGCAAGACAATGAAATGTTGGAAGTGGGTGCTGGAAAATTAGCATTCACTGGCAACAGCACAGAGTTAGAAATATTGGACCATAAGGCATCTCAGGGAATTATGTCATACAGTTGCTTTCAAAATCAAATCTAGTCTTAGTTTGAGAGTACCACATTTCTAGTATATCAAGCAACACTTACATTTCTTCATCTATTCCAGGAGAAAAAAAAATGGTTATAAAACTGGTTCAGAATCCCTCCAGGCCCACCTGATATAACAGTGAAGTTTATTCTAGACTGAAGAAAATGCAGACAAAAGCCTTGGGCTCAGGGAAGAGGATGACATTTACCCTCCTCCCCTCTTTTCTCCACTTAAATATTAAATGCAGGTCCTGCAAGGGAAAATGATGGAGAAGTGATCCCACTCATTGAAAGAATCATGTGTGTGGGGAGGGAAATTTGTGATTAGACAGGAGAAAAGAGGGCAAGAAGAAGATATAAAGGAGTATGAGAAGGAAAGAGACACTAAATAGCAGCAATGGATGAGAAGTGAGGCAAGTGTGAGGTGCTGGCTCCCCCTCCTTCAGTGGGAATAAACATCCTTGGTTTCCTTAGGGATTGTAGAATTTAAACTCACCTGGTATTGAACATACAGTACAAACAAACAGAACAAAATAGCTGATGTAAGGGAGGAGCAGTAGTGTCCCAGCCCAGAGCCATGGGGGAAGTGAGCTCCTGCAGCATCTGCAAGCTGTGAGCTGCTGTAGCAAAGATGTCTATGTCCTTAGTTACCTCTACCTACTCCCAGATGGAGTCAGGGATGGCTGCCATCTTGATTACTTTTCAGTCATTGCTTCTTTTGCACCCAGTCCTTGTTTAGGAAAGCTACTCCTGAAGGTGTGAACTTCTTGAAGGGCAACAACCTTTGGAGTACCAGAAAAAAACATTTATAGATGGTTTACTCTTGTTAATTCTTTTGCCATTTAATAGCTCTTTTTGCTCCCTTGCTTGTATTAACCTCACCCAAATTATGTGGACAGCACAATAATATGTCATATTGGATTTTACCTTCATAAACCAAACAAGCCAATTTTTAGTTTTCTATTCTCACATAATTGCTCTGAGGTTCCCTGAACAACCCTTTAACAGTTTCTTTCTGGTTTCACTGCAGCTAGAATTCCTTTGTTTTAAATGTGTCAACTAGACTTGAACAAACAATTGCAGTTCAAATCTTTTCACTGCTTAATATAGTTTAATGGGATTCCCCTGTCTTTTCCATGGAAATTGTAGCTCCTAGCCAGTATGCAATCAAGTGGTTTTGCATGGAGAAAAAACAGGTACCATGCAAAGTTAGGCAAAATGCAGACCTTTGTAGTGCTTCTTGATGTTGCAGCTCAGTGCTACTGCTCTTCCAGGACTTAGAGCAGGACAGTGGCCATGTTGATACACAGCAGGCTTGAGATTCAGACAGCACAGCCATCTGGAGTTTTTTTCTATCTACAGGTATCCCACTGAGAAACTCAAAGTAGCATTCCTTGCAGAGATACCAGTAACTGCCGCCAAGTTTACAGGTGTTGCCCCAGCTGGTTTGCCATCCTGGGCAAGGGTGTCAGAATAGGGTTTGGCAGCTCAATAGCTGGCTATGAATATATAGGCCAGGAATATGCTGCTTCAACTCTGCAAAGTAACACTCTTTCTCCTGCACCACCCTGTGCTTTGCCTTGCCTGAAGCCATCCATCTCTTATTTGATTGTGGCATTACTTGGTATTTTTGTGAAGGAACAGGCACTGAGCTGCTGATGGCTTCCAGGCATGCTCAAGACTGCCTCCATCAAAATGCTCTAGACAGAGAAGTGTTCTAAAATAGCAGGGGAAAAACCCCCAAGCAACTAACTGAGAGCTGAAAGCCTTGCCATCATTGTTAAAATTCTCCATGTTTTATCACTTCAGTCTTCAAGATGAGGTGATTGTGTATTTCTCCTGTTAATATCTATGATTAATCATCTGGCTTGCTTACTTTGTATGTACAGTTCTGCCTTAGCTGACATAGACCACCATGTGTCTGTATCATATATTAATCTGGGGAATGGCAAGACAGATAAGGGATTTCAGTAAGCTTGGCAAGTATAAACAGAGGCTTTTTTCATGAGACAAATAATGTTAACTCGACAAAATCAACCTGGAAATTTATCCAGATTGTAAAAGGGTGTAATTGAGACAAAGCTTAATTCTTAGAGAAACCTGTCAGAACTGGAGGCAATGTAACAATAAATATGGAAGATAAGTAATCAGTTAGATGGACTTTCTGCACTTAAATGTACCAATAAATAAAAAAACTGTTTAAGAATTAAGAATGAAAAAAAAATCATCTATTTACTTGAAGTGAAGCTTTCTTTGTCCCTACAGTTCTGTTTCCCTACCCAAGACCTTACCTGTCCCAGTACCCATGTTTTATTACTTATAGAAGTACATGAAATATACAGCTCATTTATTTCACAAGTCAATAAAGACATTCTTGATATTCCACATGTTTCTTTGTCCATGATTCTGTTCACATCTCTGATTCTCAAATGAACACACTATTCTTTACCCTAGGGTTCAGTGTGTATTTGTCTTCTTTTATATTTTTTCTCTTTTATCTTTATTTTTGGGGATTTCTGGGTTTGTACCCATGCTGTAGAAAAGTATACTTCATACAAGACAAATATGTGAACAAGTTGAAAGGCAGAGACAGATGGAATCATCTTTCTGATATCTAAACAAAATACTGTGAACATAATGAAATACTAAAGCATTTGCATCAGTGAGCGAGCTTGAGCTGTAAGAACAAAACTGATGCAACAGTTACTCATAGATGAAATTAAAGCCTTAGGTTCCTAGCTGTTGACCTGCCATTGCTGCATGCAGAGTATAGTTTCAGACTTTTAGAAGCTAATGAGTATAGACTCCTAGCTACTTGACATCAGTGAATACATACGTATGTATAAGCTTCTTGTTGTTTATGCTTGCCTAGTCAGCATTAATTCTGATATTTTTCACTCTAATCATATAGAAGAAGGAATAGTTGTGGATCTCCATCTTCCTCCACAACCCCAACACTAGGGAGTACCTCTGTTTTATGAAAGAAGCCTGCACATATAGTTTGATTTTTAGTGGAAAATACATAGAACTTCATGTTTCAGACCTAGCAGGTGAAGCCCAACCATAGCAATTGCAGTCCAGCGAAGTAATGCAGCCTCATCATAACTATGCAGGTTCTGAGCATTGCACACAACAAATGTTAGACTGTTGTCACTCAGATTAAAGGTTTTTTTAGCTCAGTGCCTTTACTTTAGCTTATGAGGTGGTGTGTGGGAAATGAGAAATGGGCAACTGAGGAAGCTGTTCTTTTCTGCCTCGTGAGGCAGTATGCCTTGCTGCTACTCCCATAGTAATGAGTCATGTTGGGTTTCCTATGATTGTTTGTGATTGGAGGAGGTTTGCCTTGATATTTATCATCCTTGCTTTCCCCATAGCTGATTAGTTTTAGAGGTCAAAATATTTAAACAAGAGTCTGTAAAACATGCATCTGTAAATTAAAATAAGTCTTGGAAATGTGCATCCTGACTCTGGGAAGATCAGATTGTTAGCTGAATGCTTTAGCTGTCTTTTATTCCAGCCTCTTCCTGGGATACACTTGATCCCGAGTACTAGAGGTTCTATGAGAGGACAAACAACCCTTTGTTAAAACAACAGCTTTAACATGGTTGGTTTTATCCTGCTTTACAATTCTGTAACACACATTGGTAATATTCTGGGCTTCTTCAATTTTATGTGGAGATTGGCAACTAGTATAATATCAATATCTTCCTCTTATGCTCATTGTAGTTTAATATGCCTGTGGTAGCTACAACCTCACTTTAGCAGAAAATACCATGAAAATACTGAAAGATGGCCTAGCAAGGAGCACATTCCACCTGGGGCAACCCAATGCCACTGGCAGTGTACTCTAGTAGTTAAATCTAATGTTCACAAATTGAGGGAATCTCAGGCACTTAATGGAAGTATTTGCATAACTTAAGATGAGGTATATCCCTCCAAGATAGTATATGATGCTGGAGCTTGAGCAACTCTGATGGATTAGAAGTGTGCTGTTTGCATGGCACAACTGAAGAACTCAGCCAAATATTGTAGGTACTATGCAGCTTACAGTGCCGGCTCTTTCTTTTCAATAGCACTAGCGTGGATATGCTGGAATCTACATTTTTGGGGGAATAATTTTAGAATGGCTGCCGTACTTCTTCCCCGCTTTTCCGGTAACGCTGTCTGTGTTAAGTGTCTGCAGAGTGTCTGCAGAGCAGCGGGACGCGGGCCCGTGTTTCGGCAAGGCGGAGGCCTGCGAAGTTGCAGTAGCCACATTCCGGAGAGGGCTCCGCGCCGCCTTCGCCCGTGACTCCGTGACACCGGCTCTCCCCGCCGAGCCGCCGGGCGCGGCGTTGCCGTGGAGACGGCGCCGCAGGGGCCGCGGGCGGGAGGAGGCGGCCCGGGCGCCGCCAGCACCCCGAGCCCTCCCCGCTCCACTCTCCCCCCGCCACCGTTCCCTATTATAGAAGAGCTTCCGGCGGCGTGGACCACTCTGACATCATCCTCCGCACCCCGGTGACGTCAGCGCCGGGAGCGGGGCGTGACGTCGGTGCGTAGGGGAGCGCGGTGACGTGTTCTATTTAAAGCTCCCCGGGCGGAGGATGGAGGCAGAGCGAGCAGGTGCCGCCGCGGGCAGGAGCGCACTGGCCGCGTGCGGCGCAGGGCTGGGTGGCAGGGCGCGGCTCCGCTCCGCTCTTCTCGCCTCTTTCCTTCCCTTCTCCTCCCTTGTCTTCCCGTTCCCCGGGAAGGAGGAGCGGGACGAAGGCGCGGGCTCCGCGCGGCGGCTGCGCCTGCCCGCCGCGAGGGGACGAGCGGGCGGTGGCGGAGGTGTGAGGAGGAGGCGGGGGATGCGAGCGGGCACAGGCAGCGGCTCGGTGGCGACTGAGCAGCCGGGCACCGCCTGAGGCGGCCATCGCTCCCTCCCTTCCTCATACCGGCAGGGCTGAGCCCGTAGCCCCGCCGCAGAACAGCGCGGGCTCGGCGGCGGCAGCCCCTCTCGGCGGCGGCAGCCCCTCCCGCCGCCCACTGTCAGTGACCGGTCCGCCGCGCCCCAGGACGATGCCCGCCCGCTCGCTGCAGAAGAAGGCGTGACGGCGAGGAGCGGGCCCGCCGCCGCGGGAAGGAGGAGCGGTGCCCCGCATCTCCGCAGCCGGGGTTGGGTGGGCGGGGGGATCGGGGGAGCGCGGCGCCCCGGTGCCCGCGG
>VZTT01063008.1:26247-56836 GCA_013400855.1 Buphagus erythrorhynchus | reverse complement strand
TCTGCGTTTCGCCGGGATCCCGATGCCAGCGCCGGTGCCACGGCTCGCTCTGCCTTCTCGGTAAAATGCATCCGTGCCCGCCACGCGTCTGGCGGCGGTGCTAGGGGGAGCGGCGGCGTGGAGCTCTGTGCGCACCGCCTGCCCCATCCCGCTCCGCCTCTGAGGCACAGGGAGCCCTCCGCGGCCACGCACGTCCCGGCCAGAAGCGCCGCAGCTGCCGCCAGTCTCTAGCGGAGAAGGCGAGCGCTTCCCGGTTCGCCTGCAGGAGGGGACCCGTCCGCCCCCGAAGCCACCGCTGCCGCCCGCCCGGGGGCCGGAGCCGCTGCCTGCGGGCGCCCGGCGGGGCCGGTGGCCATGGGAGCCCAGCCCGCGGGGGGCGCTTCCTAGAGCGCGGGCGGCCCCACTCGGCCCCCGATACCTGCGGTGAGCCGAGAGCAGCGGCCCCGCCGCCACGGGGCTGCGGAGCTGCCAGAGCGGCGAGGAGCGCCCCGGGGACGCGGCACCACCGGTGCCAGGCGCTGCCGGCCGCCATGGGGTAAGGATGTCGCGGGGGCCGCCGGGCTGGGGCTGGGGGTGGGAGCGGCCACCCGCGGAGCTGTGGGCGCTGCTGGATGCGCACGGAGTCCAGGGGTCTCACTGGCAGGGTGCGCCAGCAGCAGGAATCCTGCTGCAGTCGGTGCCGTGCATCAGCCCGGTGAGGGGAGAGCGGTGCGATCCGTGAGGGGCGCACCGCGATCTGCAGCCGTTTGTCTCCCACATCGGAATTCTGGAAGAGCCGTCTCGGCTCCCAGTTCCCCACCGTGAAGACCTTCCCCCGGTTGTTAGGCGATGTTCAGTCCTGCAAACGAGTGCTTTAAACTCAGTGCGCTAGGGTGAAATTCCAGAGCAGCGAAGGCTCTCTTTTACTCTTCTGGAGTCTTCACAGAATAGCGACCAACATGGGAATTTCTCAATAAATTGAAGGCTCTAAGGAAATCGGCTTCACAGCAGGTTCCCTAGTAAACTGGGGAGTCCACTTGAGAGCTTAAGGAAACGAGAAGGAAGGAAATCTATAAAATTAATCAGATCTCATATAAATTGGTAGATAAAAATGTGACATAGATACCTATGAAAACTTTCCACAGTAATATCCTTAGGAATTTGTGATTTCAAAAAATAATCTATGCTACTGGGCTTGTCTAATAGTGGAATGGAAACTCATCCGTGTTCCAAAGCAACAGAAAACTGGTATAATCTGGCAAACTGCAAGGTGGAGTCAGATTTTCTAGGTCTACAAAAGTTATAAATCATGTCCTTTGTATTTTGGTCATTTAGGAATTCGAATGTGAAATTGGCATATTACTGTGGGAGTTAGAAATGTCTCCTCAAGCTGTTTAGGACATTTAAATTCTTCAATTTATTACCTTCCTTGCATGTGTGGCGCCAACAGCTGCATCCTTGTCTCTGTCCTATCACTGGGGGTCACAGGTCAAGATGTAGGAAGGAATGATTCTTCGCTCCTTAGGCTAGTTTATATTTTTCTGTTGTCTTCCCTGACATTAAAAAAATTCAAACAGAATAAAACAAACTTGCAGCTGTCTACATATCCAAGAAAGTTATGTTTCTGCCAAAAGTCTAAATAATATTATAATTTTTGGGGATGTATGCTTAAAATTGCTAGTCAGACACAGGATTATGTAAAATTAAAACAATGGAAACCTTCTTATTCATTTAAAATCAGTACTGTGTTTGTAGATATTTGAGTTAAGCATATCATATTACAAATCCACTGAACTGTTGAAAAGGAGCAAACATTTTGTCTCAAGAACTGCAGTTCTGGTGTTTTAGTGTCATAGCTTCTTAATAAACAGTACAAATCCCTATTTGTAGAGAGCTGAAATAATCTTTAAAAACATGGTTGTTGATGTGATGACTTGCGTTGTATCTTGGCACATGAAGGTCAAGAAGACTAAATTTGCTAGCAAATATCTTAAAGACACGTAAGACAGTATACTTTGGGGTACTCCAATACAGAACTCCTTTGCAGACCATCTTCTGGTCTTCAAGGAGAACAAACGCTGAAATGTAAGAATGTGTTACTGATAACCCCCGCATCTCTCTAAATCTGAGTGAGCACACCCAAGCCACGGCCAGCACCTACTTGGTGGATCTGTGGTTAAGTATCAGACATTTGTTTCTGTTCAGAGCAGAGGTCTTGATTCGGTAG
This sequence comes from Buphagus erythrorhynchus, assembly GCA_013400855.1. NCBI lineage: Eukaryota > Metazoa > Chordata > Aves > Passeriformes > Sturnidae > Buphagus > Buphagus erythrorhynchus. The sequence continues at coordinate 54,630 of VZTT01063008.1, read as the reverse complement.
CTGTTTTGTATTAATTCCTAAATGCAAATGCTCATGCATTTCAGAGTATTTCTACACCAAGGTGCACTGAACTTTTAATTCAGCAGTTGATACTCTATACTCTACTAAGGTCTAAAAATTGAGTGTTCTAGAAGAAAGTTGCAAAATCATTGGTAATTCAATGTACCTGGGTCACATGATGGTCTGTGTATTATATTCAGTATTTAATGGGTACTGCTATGCTGTGTAAGCTTGTAGACTTGTAGTACCTGGCTGGTGGAGAGCTCACCTATTTCAATGGTTAGAACACAGAAAACTTGGGGGAGGGAAGTTGACTTGCCAAACCAGCAGGGGCTTTCTTGGTCTCCTTTCATATAATGAAGTCTTCACTGTTCTGGTGGTGTAGTTCAGAGTGTGCGGCATGTGCAATACCATTAGGCAAGCCACGTAATTATGCACTGGGCGTGTGGTGGAAACCAACTGGTGAGTAACTGGGCTTTGGGCCAGTGCTGCTATTAAGCATTTTTTTGGGAAACTTGAAACTAGAGAAATGTAGAGTAGTTCAGGGCACATTCTTAATGCTATATCCTTTGTATCTGTGTGTGTCTCTCATCTCACAAAAGGTAAGTGTACCAAGCCCTGTGGATTATATAGGCCAGACACACAGGATGTCCAGTCTTATTTCTCTATCTGCCAGTCTGTCTCACTTCTCCCAGTTCCTCATTCCTGTTGCATAAAGACAAGTTCTTATCAATAGTTACTGTTGAGTGATACAGTGCATTGTTGAGTGTTGAGTGATGTGCATTGTGGACAACCTTTTGTTGGGTTGACCACATACAATATAGCATTCTTTAAAAGGAAAACGTGGATTTTGTGTAAAACCTATGTTCTGTCCTAGTTGATAACATGTATTCATGTGTTCATTGTCAGTATTGCACAATGAGTCTTCTTTGAGCAGAAGTCTGATGGCATTAAAAGTCCTCAAGTAACAGCTCTAAAGCATACTCAGGATTTATATTGGCAGTTTAGGCTAATTGTTATGCATTGACTAGGTAAGTACTCTGTTACAAGCTGGAACCATTGCTGTATTTTTGTTGTCATTGGTACTGCTTGTACTTCAGTCTGTGAGCAGGGGAAATAGAGACAGTAATGCAGTTGTTGGTTAGGCTAGAATAAATACACTTCTTTTCAGACACAATGGGGAAGCTGCATGGCAGTGAATTATGGTAGAGATGCAGAAATTGATATCCTATTAAACATAATATCTAGTATTAATTCCTGGTTTATTGATAGGTGATCTCTCTATAACTACTTCCCATGATGGCTGTGCACAAATACCTAAATTTGCTATTTTCTTTGCCCATCATTCATGCTGAATTATAAGGAATTACAAGGTAAAAGCTTCTGGAAGATGTGCTTGTCTCTGTCATGTTGTGTTAATCGAGGTGTCTTTATAAAGGCTTCATCTTCAGTTTTGTTGGACTATATTTAGTATGTTATCTTAGTAAAGGTGGTTATGATACATGTCAGTTTGAGATGGCAGAATTAGAATACTAGGAGAATATTGAGAAAGATTTGTATTTCAGGGTATACTTGTTAGTGCTGCACTTGCCTAAAAATAAGTATTTCAATTTTTGGTAGGCTGCAACTGGTTGATCCACTCCTAGATCTTACACTATTTGAAGTATGTGCAGTTAGTCAAAGACATTTCTTTAAATAGGGCAAACTACAGTCTTGTCCTGAAATGTTTCAGTTTGCTTTCTGTATCTGGGTAACGAGACATGAACACTGTAAAGCTGTTGGGAGACAGAAGCATTATTGACCACTGAATTTGTCCAGACTCAAATTCTTTAATCTGTTTTCCTCCCATAAGGTTTAATGATAGCTTTCCCCAAACTTTGTTTTAGCAGCTATTCCATCAGCTATGCTCCACAGAAATACTGCAGATAGTAGAGTGGAAGGTGTAGCTTCTTGGCAGTAGTTCAGTGTTACTGCAATTTCTGGCTCTCCCAGGGGTAAAATGAGATGCTTATTGTCTGAAAGCAATGGTAGCAAAGTAGTTTATGCTGTGTTCTATAGCAAAATGGAGAGTCTAACAAGTTCTACAGATAACACTAACAAAACTTGATTATCTGCAAAGAATAGTAATGTATAAATACCAATACAGACTGCATGTAAGTCAGCCTGAAATGGTTAATAAAGTACTTTTCAGAGAACATTATGTGTAGACCTCTACCGTGCTCTAAATTATATTGTCACAGTCACTTTATGACTTCAAAACAAGCATGAGAAATCTGAACCAGATTTTCTGGCCTGACAAAACATAAACGAGTGTCCTGAGCCTCATGAGGCAATGATTGCTGATCTAGTGACAGTACTTGTAATGAATTAAGGTTGTAATGGATCTTTTTAGGTACTTCCATGCATTATTAAGATTTTATAGGCCAACCCTTTAGGAAAAGTCCTACTTCTTAAAAATATACATTTAAGTACTTCCAATTCATTATGTTGATATTATTTTTATTCTCAGTGTCTCAAGGCAAACATCAGATATGTGTATGTTCTTTGTTCTTGTGATTTCTTTTCCAAAACAGTGCTTGCTCTAGTTACTATTATCTTTGCAGGACTCAACTAGATGTTCAGCTAGTATCTAAGGAAATACAGAGTCTTGGAGCCAGAGAGATTGCAATGGTTTGTAATTCTGTAACAGGTCAGAGCTTTTAATCAGGGAAAACTACAACACTTAACTGGAGCTGAGTAGAGTACTTTAACCTGCTAGTTAGTGAAAGTTTTAAGTTGACTTTAGATATCACTTTTATGGGATTTTTTGTTGCAAAACATTTATTCTTTATGATTGTCTCATAAAACTGTAGTTTGATTTAAAGCTTTTAGCTAATCACTCTTTAAATCGTAGCCCTTCAAATCTGTGTCTATGTACTTCAGAGAAGAGCATTATCTATGCTGTAGCACTAATTTACTGGTAGTTTCTCCTTAGTATAGGTGTCTTGGACATTGTTTCAGTTGAGGCTATGGTTTTCCAAGATATTCCAGACCATATAAACAATGCAGATACTTCAACCAGACTAGAACTTAGTTTTTTCTCTCCTTTAGATGTCTGTAATTTGGAAGCTCTTGAGCCTAAAGTAATTACCAAGGACCAAGGTCTCTGCTAATCCAGAAGTTAAAAGTTAAGAGCAAGGAAACCAGTGTGGTATGTTCATACTCAGCCAGGGTGCAAGTAGGTCTGCATGACCTTGCATGAGTATCGGTGCCTGTGCTTTGCCAATGTGTACTTTGCATCTGAGACAGTTTTGACACTGGAGAAGACTCTCAGGCTTCCCCATGTGTGTGGTTATAGTGTTAGTAACAGTTAACTGTGACAGTGAACAAAGAATCAAAAGTATTATTTAAAGTGGATAAACCCCAGAGTCCACCTCTTCTTTTTTAAAGATACCATGAAATATGTATTTAAATGCTCTATTTAAAAGCCCTACTTAGGTGAAAGCTTTGTGAAAAAAAAAATTTTGAAGACCATCCTGGTTTCCAGTTCAGGGTTTTGTGCTGTTCTCCCTGCAAGGCTTTTTCAGATATATACAGTCTTAAAGGTAGGTGTAATGGGTGTGAAAGCACTGCATTATGAAAAGTCTGCTTTTATATCCAGTTCTAATAGTAGACTTCTTTTCACTATTCTGTTTCAAGCTTTTTATATTTCTCAAGGCTCAGCCATGTGAGATCCACCAAAATTAGTGTTGTGTCCAGGACAGAAATATTAGAGGGGAGAAGAGGCTAGAGGGAGCTGTGAGTTTTTTCTGCCTGGTCCTTGCACTATGCAGTGTTGAGCTCTATTTTATCTACACAGAGTCCTGGTAGTGGCATTACTCCATTTGGTGAAGTAATGGAACTGTGTTTCAATACTATATTGATTTTCTGGAACTGCATCACAATCATGCTTCTGGCAACAGACTGCACTGTGATACACTTCTTTGGTGGCAAGTAGTGATGAATGCCGGTCATCGTGTTCAAATTAGTCTAGGAAGATAGTGTTTAAACATGTAATAGATGACGTTGGCTTGCCAGGTACAAGCATATATTGACATTTCCAGTAACTAGTCATGATTTTCATTTTTTTTTTTTTTTAGTTACAGTTACCAAGTTAGCTAACTTAAGCACACTGCATCACTTATTTTCTGTAATGGTAGGGGAGAACTTGAAATGTGTAGCTGCTCTCAGGTTTTTCTTCTTCCTTCATTTGAATGCAGATGATTCACAGGCACAGTTTTGTTTGTGTTTGTGGCTGTGCTCTTTGCCACCATCCTGATCATTAAATTTTCACAGATCTTGCCACCAAATGGTGGGAGCCACAGAAGGCAAGCACTACTTCTTCCACCTACTACAGCACCAATGTTTGTGCAGTGAGCTATGTCAGTACTGTAACCTAGCTGACTGCAAATACAAGGGTGTGTACAAGGGAAGGGCCACTACAGGTGGGATAGACCTACCTTTTAGTACAGCAGTGTCTATTTATCCTGGTGGGAAATGTTTGAAAAGGTCTGAACTCAGACCCCTGTTGAACTTTGCTCCTCAATTTTGAAGCTCGGGTCTGGAAAGGTTTTTTTGTGACTGTCCACTAGGCTGAATCTCAGCTTATTGAGAAATTGTATATTTTCCCCCAGTGAATGGTGTATTTTGTAGTAAAACAAAACAACACCACAGCCAAACCCAAACAAGCAAATTTACTAAGCCCAAACCATAATAGATTGTATTGCTGGGTATAGAATTTGGGTTTTTAAAGTGCGTTTGAATTACTTATTGTGTAAATAGTATGCTGTAGTCTTGGATCCATACTTAATCTTGAAGCTCTTCTTGTAATACAGCATATGATGAGATCTTCGCTGAGTTTTGAGAATGGAAGAACAAGCTTTAGATGGTCAATGCTTTACAGTGAAGCGTTGGTAAAATAAATAATCTTTGACATGTATTCTCACAATTCTTAGGCCTACTTCTTAGGCCTGTTCATTTCCAACAGACTGCTATCCCTGGCTTGTCTGTACAAAATTCTGAAAGAATGTACTAGGTGATACTGGAGAAAACACTGTTTTCCAGTATGACTTACTGTGGAGTACACAGCCATGGCAGGTATCTTAGCATACTTTTCATGCTAACAAAAATAAGCATATGCAATAATATATGCTGTGTATCTCATGTCAAATGACTGTATGCAATAAATTGGGGTCCTAAGGAAATATTTGGATGATTGGCTTTGACCTGTGCTTTTGCACTACTTGGGTTTTTCACTGACTGTATGTGACTAAAAGAGTTAACTTGCAATTAGCAGGAAAACTTCTGTTGGATTAACTTACTTTCAGCTTCTGGATACAGATTTCCAAGTGCTTTTTCAATGTCCGAATGTAAGTCCCTTTTCTACATCTAGACATACTGATTTTTACCAGGAAACAATTAGCAGTGCTTGGGAATAAATGGTGTCCTGCTGATTTGAGTCCTGGGTACTCACAGTTCTCAGAAGTACTGCACAGCTCAGATAGTATGTCTGGCTATGCATGATAGTAGAACTCAAAGGATCTTTGAGAAGTTTTCATTAAAAAGACACAGGTGCTAAAGTATATGATTAAATAATGGTCCATTCTGGCTGAATCTTGTGAAGTGAACACTGAATACTAGATTACCTAAGATAACCTCATATCTGAATGTAAATGCTGCTCACATCTTACAATGGATCTTAATGGGCCACTCGAGATCTGAAGTAGTTTTTACTGAGAATTATGTATTTGATGAGCTTAAATGTGACATAGAAATGAAAAAAAACAATAACAAAACTTCCTCTTTTGTCCACATTAATTATAGCTTTTAAAATCAGACTGCAACAAAAGCTAGAACAATTCTATTACTGGGATGGAATGATGAAGAGTATTATAGGGTCCTTTTCAATATGCCACTTTTATTGTTTGCAGAACTGGAGAATTAATATTATTCTGGGGTGAAGTTTTAGACAAAGAAAGACAATCTGCTTCTTCCTTAATTGTTCTTACAAAGAACAATTTTACTTGGCATTAAAATATATTTAAAGAGTCCTCCTCTTCTCTTTAGTAACAACAGCAAATCCAACATTTAAAGAATACTGCTGTCTTGAGTGCTCAGAGATTGACATGGTACTCAAGTCACTTATCCTAAGTCAGCCTTTACAGATAGAATTCACATCTAGATCTTGTAAAGGTTACCTTCTGCTCCACCATCATGTTTGTCTTCTTGTCTTGGTACTTCTGCCACTGGCTAATGTTTTTGTAAAACCCAAGACTTTGCTTATTCAGGGAACTCCAGATCATTTTTTTCTTATATCTATGCTGTTTGTCTTCCTGAAGAACTCTTACTCTTCATTTGCTTGTAACACTGGAAAAGTTTTTGCAATTAAATATGGTATGAGTACTTCCTGCTCATGGCATTCTATTTACTATATTAACCAGTCTGTTTGTAAACACAAAACCTGATAGTGAGTGGGAAATGGCAGTTTCTGCTGCATGGACTAGTATTTGATGCTTCAGTTAAGCCTCTTTTGGACATAACCATAGGAGCACCTAAGTGCTCTAGTTTGGGAAGACTAGACCATGTTTAACATGCATCTATAAAATGTTTTTAAATGCAGCTTTCTTTAAAATTGACATTGCAATGCAAACATTCTGTAAGTAGCTAGTGAACCTGCTTGGTTTTGGCCACTGTTTATTTAATGGATATGGAAACACTGGGGCTTGGTTTCTTACATTTAATACCTGTTCTGGTATTTATGTACAGGTAGGGGTGAGAGAGGCTTTTCTAGTTCTTGTTTCACACACAGGTTTTGGAGGCATGGAACCCTACCTATTCATTCAGGTACCATGTGAGGAAAATTGTTCATAAAAAAAAAAGGTCACGCTGAAATAACTCGCTCTTAACAAACACTGGTTCTTGCTCTTTGATTAGATGCTTCTTAACTGTAGTAGCATGCATTTATTGCTGAATATTTTTATTGAGGTGGTAAATATAGGCCTCTAAAGGAGGCAATTTGAGTGAAAACTTCTGCCCCAACTGTATGGTATCCATTTTTTTTTTGCTCAGTTTGTCAAAATGCTAAGCAGTGTTCTGAGACCTGAATTTTTAAAATTATTTTAATCTGGGTTAAGCCCTGACACCCACCTGCTATCTTGGGGTTAGAACTAAGGTCATCGTAAGTACCTTGCAGAAGTATAAGCTAAATTTTGAAGTGTTGTTTGCAAAGTGATTGCTAATCTAGTTCCAGTACAGCAGATAATGCTTTGTCTTTACCAGCCTCCATCAGCACAATCAAAATGCATGAACTGTCAGTGAGGAAATTTTTCTTCACATTATTTCAATAGCACTACCTGAGGGTAGTACTGATGCTGTTTTGTGTTTCCAGAGCTGTCCTCTTCACAGAATCACAGAATGTGTAAAATAGGAAGGGACCACAGTAGGTCACATTGTCCAACCTCCCTGCTCAAGCAGTGTCATCCCAGAGCACATTTCACAGGATTGCGTCCAGACAGTTTTTTTAATATCTCCAGTGAGGGAGACTGCACAACCTCTCTGGGCAATCAGTGCCAGTGCATGGTCACCTGCACAGTAAATATGTTCTTCCTTATGTTCAGGTGGAATTTCCTGTGCATCAGTGTCTGCCCATGGCCTCTTGTTCTGTTCCTCAGCACCACTGAGAAGATGGTCCACCACTGGTCCATCGTCTTGACACTCTTCCTTTCAATGCTTATATACACTGATGAGTTCCTCCCTCAGTTATTTCTTCTTGATGTTGAACAGCCTCAGGTCCCTCAGCCTTTCCTCATAAGAGAGATGCTTCAGACCCCTTGTCTCTGTAGCCTCTGTTGACCCACCCCAGGAGCTCCATGTCTCTCTTGTCCTGAGGAGCCCAGAACTGGACACAGCACTCCAGGTGAGGCCTCACCAGGGCTGAGTACAGGGCAGGATCACCTCCCTTCACCTGCTGGCAATGCTCTTCCTAATGCCCCCCAGGATCCCATTGGCCTTCTTGGCCACCAGGACACGCTGCTGGCTCATGGACAGCTTGTTGTCCACCAGGACCCCCAGGTCCTTCTCTGCAGAGCTGCTCCCCAGCAGGTCAGCCCCAGGCTGTGCTGGTGCCTGGGCTTGTTCCTCCCCGGGTGCAGGACCTTGCACTTGTCTTTGCTGAATTTCAGACGGTTCTTCTCTGCTCATCTTTCCATCCTGTTGAGGTCCTTTTGAAGGGTTGCAGAGCACTCTGAGGTGTTAGTCAGTCCTCCCAGCATAGTATCATAACTGAATTTGCTGAGGAGAAATCTGCCCCTTTTTACAGGTCAAGGATGAACAAGTTAAACAGTTCAGGATCCAGTATTGAACCTTGGGGGACACCACTAGGCACAGGCCTCCAACTTTGCCATTTGGCAAAGATCTGGGATCTGCCATTTGGCCAGTTCTCAATAAACCTTGCTGTCCACTCATTCAGTCCACATCCCTGAGTTTTTGTATGAGGATGTTGTGAGTGATGGTATGAAAAGCCTTGCTGAAGTCGAGTAGACAATATTGACTGTGTTCCCCTCATGAGCTGATTATTCAGTGGAATGAACAGCCTAGGGCAGGTGTGGCTGTCCTTCTCTGCCTGTTGGGGTTCATTCCCATGGCACAGCACTTGGCACAATTCCTTGACTGATGCTTACTATGCAGACCTGTCTAATTTTTCCCTTGTCAGCTGCTGCAGTGGGCTGTGCAGAGCACTCTTTGCTCCGTGCACAATATGTGTTCCTACTAGTGTATTTAAAAATGTATTTTGCCCTTTATCATCGTTTTGCATCTCACCACAGTGGGAGGTTGCCTGACGGTGTGGGGCATGTCATGGGAGAGACAGGATTTGGAGCCATCTTAGGAATATATTCAGTGATCTAATGAGCAAACTGTGTTACCTGCCAGGATACCTACTTGGGTGTTTGGCAAATGTTTGGTGTAAGCATGCTGTGAACAATAAGGGAAAGAGACCTGGGACTGCCAGTTACAGGTCAATATAGGTTCAATCACTGCATCCAAAATTCATTAGTGTTTATTCGGCTGTAAGTTATCAGAAGGGAGAAACTTGCTGGCATGGTAATAATATGCTCAAAGTGAATTAAAGTCTTTATAGTTCCTGTAGTGCTCAATGGGTGATTCAAATTGATTTGTTATTTATGAATATAAAATTAATTTGTTTACCTTTCTAGGAGTCTAATTCAGTTCCTTGCTACAAATAAAATGATCCAATTCTCATCTCTTAATGTGAACCAGTGTTATGGGTTTTTTCCTTTGAAACTTAGCATGCAGCTGCAGCACTCTGTTTGGGATTGCAAGCTGTTTGAATATCAGGTGCTGGTGATGAAATGTGTGTCTATTCAGCCCCTCCTTATGCAAGTTCTCATACTTCCACTGGTACTGATGGAAGCATGAGTTTAGCTTTAAAGGTGTCTCCAGTCAACATGTCATTGTGCTAGTGGTTTATTTCAGGGTGTTTATTTTTGAGGGTTAAGTGCAAAAGCTCTTTAAACTGAGTGTTAACTGATGAATTCTTAATGTCAAATACATTGTTTATGGGTTTTAAGCTGGAAATGAAAGGCATGACAAGTGCCAGGTCCACTAAAAGAAAAAGCTTTTTTACATGGAGAAGGCATATCAGAATTAATAACCTGGAGATGTGGAAAAAGATAGAGTGGATGTAGTTGATTAGGTGAGAAGTGGTAAGGAGGTGTGACTGCTTCTGTATGAAGTTCTACAGGGAAACAAAATGGAAGTTTAGAACCAATACCTTATTGGTTCTAAGCTTCTAATTGGATGGATTAAAGCTATTAAGAAGCAAAGAGAAGTTACTAAAGACTGTGGTGCCAAATGAGGAAACCTCATTTTAGTACAGACATATCTTTGAGACAAATTCCAAATGTGAATAATAAACAAGGAAGATATGTATTCCTTGGTTTTTCTGCTGTTAACAAATTGCCAAGACATCTAGTCTTAATAATAACAAAATTATGACTAGTACTATTTTAGTGTTGTCTCTCAAAGTGAAAGATGATTGGAAAAACAACAGTTAGACTAATTTTTAAATAGTATCACTGTTTACCATATAATTGCTGTTTATCTCAATGAAAACACATGATGACTTGATTCTATGACTTTGTATTTCTTCTATTATTTTCTTGGTTCCAGAATTCTCATCAGTTTATTGTCAAAAGCTCCAGCTTTGCGACTTTGCTCCACAGCTGTGAAATACAGCCATCAGAACAGAAATTCTTGTCATAGGCAATGATGAGACTTGATGGAGCATCCAAAATCACACTGAATGTCAAATCAGAAAGTACCATGTTTACATTGTTTTGTGAACTCTGCTGTATTTTATGGAATCTGAGATGATTGCCACTCTTATTTCAGTGACCTACATAGCTTCATGTCCTAGTGCCATCCCTCTATTCTCACTGCTGTCATACTGCACTACCTGTGCATGGTGACCCTTGTCAGTGCTGCTGAAGGATTTTATTACAGCCACTAAATTGATCTAACCAAACTTTAGAACAGAGGGTGTTGATTTACAGACAGTCATATGCTTTTAAATCAGGACAAAGCAAGGAGTTTCAGTCTGCCAGTTTTCTGAATCTGCTACTATGGGCAGCATTTCTACCACTGTTGTCTTATTACCCTTAAATTCCACCAACCACTATGACTAACATCAAAGACTTTGCAAGGTGCTGTTTCTGCTTATCTGTGCCTCAGCAAGGGCACCTAAGTGGCCCCATGCAATTTGGCTTGATTCTCACCTTGTTTAGTCAGCATCAATTGGTCTAATTAGTTATTTGTGAGCAGCATAAAACTGAAAATTGTTTTGCAAAGGAAACTACTGAACTTTATATCTTAAAGAATCCATAAATTAATTTGAGGATGTTTGTGAAATGTAAAAAGGAAAATGTGCAGGTCATGAATAGGCTTGCATTTTGGAGCTGGCAGAGGTTGAAAATTATGTCCCATCTGAAGCCTTCCTCCTTATTTTCCTCATCTTTCTCTATGCACCTGGAAATCAGAGTGCTGCTGGGCCTGCTTGTAAAGCAGTACATTAACTCCTGCCTCACTAGCAGTATCTCTGGATCCCAAAGCAAATTTGTGCTCTTGCTCTCTCTGTTTCTGTTATTTGGAAAGCTGTGCTTGTGCTGCTGGTGTAAGTGGTGTCTTTATTTTTTTTTTTTCTTCTGTTTTTTTTACCCCCCTTAAAATTGTAGCTCTTGTAATGGTTCTGAAGACTATAGATATTGTTCCTGAGGACCATGTCTAGAAAATATCTATTCATTTAACCTCGAGAAAACTGGTGGTACGGGAAGACAGGAAACTATATCTTAATTGTCATATGACTTTGTATTAAAGTACTGTGTGAGCTAACAGTAGAAATTCAAGCTAAGCAGTTAAACTACTTAATATTCTCCCTTCAAATATTTGCATGAGTTCTGTAAGAGTAGTCTGACTATCAGAACTTCATTGCAGGAACATTTTAGATAAAGATTGCAAAGGAAAAATTGTCTCTATACAGAGAGTATCAAGGACTTAGGGGAACTAACAAGAAGGCCTGGATGTGGATTGCTTTCTGGCCTTTCTAAACTTATTTTACTAAGTGTGAATAGCAGTATTTCTTCCTTTCTGCTTTCTTCCCTTTTCTGCTTGTATTGCAAGTGTGCCTAAGTTGGATTTCCTTGCTGTAGAATGGAGAGAAACTAATATTTTTAGATGATTCATTGCCTGCTTATTTCTAATTCCAGATGCAGCATATCTTAGCTTACTGCATGTAAGAGCTGTTGCAGGAATGTTAATATCTAGACTTCTTGCAGAAATATCTCATTACATTGTTGTTTCAGGATTCTTTGTTCATAGACTAGAACCTGATATTAAGTTGGGTTTTTTGTTTGTTTGTTTTGTTTGTACTTCTGATAAATACTTTTAATGACTAGATGTGGAAAATAGCTGTACATCTTAAAATTAATTGTTTAGTTCTAAAGGTAGAAGAACTCCTCTCCTGACTTCCTGACAAGAATTTTCAAACAGAGCAAAATTCAAGAAAAAAATGCAATATTTTACTATCATGATTTCTTAGTATTTTCACTATAGATAAGTATCTATTCTAAAATTTAACCTAACATAGCTTAGTTGCTCTTGAGTCATTAAAAGCTAATGGTTAGTTCTATCCAATTTTGTAATTAAAACAAATTTAAGGTAAATGTTTATTTAGAGATACCTTTGTCCACTTGCACAATTTAGAGGAATAATCACTTAGGTACCTAGAAAAATTCTGAAGATACCTATATCCCTGGAATAAGTTACTAAATTGAAGTTAGAGCTTTCTGAAGATAAAGCTGAGTACTTGATAATGCACTTTTTGTTACCTCACTTGTTTCCCAGAACTCTCGCTTCATTCCTGCTATGAAAATGAGCTTTTCAGGTTTTGTGGAAGGACAAATAAGGAAAACCTTAGAGACATGCGCCATCATTCAGCTATGGCAGTAACTTTTACAGTCAGTGATAAATTACTGCTATTAATGTTTCCTGTAACACCTCAGCTGGTTGCCTACCTGCTGAACTTGAGCAGCATGCGATAAGAGCATATGGGGGCATCAGAGAACAGACATTTAAAACAAACCTAGAGAACTGCAGAAGTGAAAGCAAATCCAGTGTTTATTTTTCTTCTTAAAAAAAAAATCAGTTTAAGACTGCCCTATACATAACCTACAGGTAGCTTTATTAATCTTTAGTATAAACAGCTCCATAGTCACTGTCATTATACCAAAATATTTGAGTTTTGTTGGGATTTTTCTTTGGTCTACTCTATAAGCCTTAATTTTAAGTACTGGGTGCTGATTTGTCCTCAACTTTCAGACTTTGCCACCTTCTATGCTGTTGATGTTATGAAATTTGTGAGACTGTAATGCCTGTGCTACAACTAAATGTACATCAGTGCTGTGGGAAAAGCTCTTTACTCTTCTAAAGTTTACTTAGATCCTTCATGAGTCCCTTACAAATGGGAAGCTTAGATGGAAGAGGAATGATGTTAGGTAAACTTTCTCATTTGTCTTCATGTTTGTTCAATAGCAAGAGTTTTATTTCCCAGTGTATGGTAATCCTAACTCTTGGGGTTTCATGTGATGGCAATACATTTTAAGTGTTGTCTTAGATTGCCTGTTTGTATGAAACTCCCCTATGTCTTTTCTTTCCCTTCCTTCTCTGGAAGGTACCATATATGGGCTTCCTGAGCATTTGGTTGAGATTGGCCTGTATAGAATCATCCATTTGTTCCCCAAACAGTGTATTTTATAGGATTGCATACCTGTAATCATATAATTGTTAAGGTTGGAAAAGACATGTAAGATCACCAAGTCCAACAACCAGCCTAGAACCAGCACCATGGTCACATGTCCTCAAGTGCCATATCCAAATATTTTTTTGAACACTTCCAGGAATGATGACTCCACCACTTCCCTGGGAACTCTGCTTGATAACCCTTACCATAAATAATTTTTCTTTAATACATACTCTAAACCTCCCCTGGTACAAACTGGGGCCATTTCCTCTTATCCTATCACTTTTTACCTAGGAGAAAAGAATGACCCCCACACCTGGCTACAATCTCCTTTGAGACAGTGGTAGGCAGGGATAAGGTCTCCCCTCAGCCTCTTTTTTTCTTCAGGCTGCATCCCCCCAGCTTTCTCAGCTGCTTCTCATATAACTTGTGCTCTAGTCCCTTCACCGTGGCTCTTTTAGTCTTCTGAAGGTGCCATCCACCTTCGTGGATGTGCCAAAATATTTCCGAAAGGAATTTATTTTAGAAATATTTGAGGTTATGTGCTTTCCTGACTTATCTGCTATGTAATTGAAAACTTCTATTAATTGATACAATAATCACAATGAACATTTTTTCTGCTAATGAAAATCCATAATTGCTGACTGAAGTAGAATTCTGTCTGCTCATAGACATAAAATTTAACTTGGTTGATATAAAATTATATTCTTTGCATCTAGCTGTATATATACATGTTTTGTATATAATTTTTAGCTCACAGTAAAATGTTGCAAGGTTTTTGTTTGGGTTTTTTATTAGGTATATTTTTTTCTTTTCAAAAGTGTGAGGTGTTAAGGTATGCAAGATAGAATGCAACTTTCCCTCTGTTGTCCAAATATCTCACAGATTTTCACTAGTCTTTATAGAGGCACTAACATTTCAAAGATAATAGATTTCTGATAATCCCTAAATTATTTTCTACTGACTTCCTGTACCTTATGTCTCTTTAAGTACTGTGCAATATCCTACTTCAAGCCGTAGCAAACTGGTTAAAACTTCAGGCCCTTGAAAATGTAATGGACAGTATGTAATTATGTTTCTGGCTATGGTAAATGTATTTTTACTTAACCTAACAGGTTTAGTGAGAGTCTTTAGATAATTTTTCTCCCCTCAAATCCTGAAAAATGGAAGGTATTACTTGAGATGTTATGCTAACTCCTAAGTGCTTAAAACTTTAATATTAAAAACTGATTCTGAAATGGAAACAAAGCAACTTTGAACAAAGCTTGAAGGCACTGCACGTGCAATGTTACATAGCTACAGAGCACAGTCTGAAAGCTTATATTTTGAACTTTATAGGTAAATAGGCAGGCATATATATTAACTGATAACTGTATACAGAAAACAAGATTTTCATAGCCACTTTTTAAACATTTGCTGACTTCAAATAAACCTGATTCAAACCCAAAACGTAATGGCAAAAACAGGTTTAACAATGTAGGTGTAGAACTAGATAAACCTCTAGTGGTATGGGAGAGATTTTTATTTGGTTACTTGATTGTAACTTCCCCTTTTTTACTATCTCAAAGCTTGTTTTGAGATATGAAAGCTGTTACTATATATGCACATTGTACATTAAAGTTGTAAGACGAAAAGCAAAATTTGAAGTCATTGGCATTAGACAAGTCCACTGAGTGTGTTTGTTCAACTTTATATATAATTTTAACTTCAAGATGGTATCGTCAGTTACTTCCTGTCCAGAAAAAAGATTACATGTTGGAACAGTTTTCATACAATGGAAGCCAGTGTTTTGCAATACTTTCCCCCAAATGTATACAATTTTTATCAGACTTCAGAGCATTTTTATGAACATGGAAAATCCTGTGATTTCCTGTTGCTTTGAACTGTTTGCAAAGCTTGTTGACTCAGACTCCTTAAACAACCCTGACTGTGCTTAGATGCTGTAGTTTATGAATTAGTTTTGACTAGAGCTGCACTTTTAATCACTCTCCTAATTTCTTTTCAAGAACCTCTTCTCAAGCTGCCCAGAGTAACAAAAGCTTGCTACAGCTTCAGAAACAAGCTAGGGGAGAACATTTTTAAGACTGGCAGGACAGTAGGAAAAAGCTGTGGGATTAGTATGCTGACATTTGGTAAAAGTAGAAAGGTCTTTGTCCTATCCTAAATCTGAGGATAATCAGCAAATGCCTGAAATACCATGTGCGGTGTTCATGTTATCTGACCTGGGGAGAAATTTCCTTGGATGACAGCTATTGTAGAGGCTCAGAATTAAATGTATGCAAAATGACCACCTGAAAAATATGTGGTGCCTACTGTGGGGCTTTGCAGTCCTCAGGACTGCCAGAGACTGTGTGCTGAGCATGCCGTCTGTCATGTGGCAGGGTCTGCTGTAATGGCATGAGTATAGCACACTTTTTGTCCAGTTTCCACCACTCCAACCAGCTTGGAGTGTGGTTGCACTCCCATTTTGAGCACAGGGATATTGTACTGTTTTTGTCTGCATGCGGCATCATTGCATTGTCTTCATCTGAAACTCTTTGCATGAAACCTGATGGATAAAATATTGCTCTGTTTGCAACAAGAAAAAGTCTCCAAAGCACATTTTGTTGGACTTGTTTTGAAAGCAGTCTTGTATGTGGACTCCATGTGCATCAAAGCCAGGAAGTCTGGATAATGCACTGAAGCTTGTAAGATCCATTTTGGAGAAATAGGCATTGACATGAATCTCATGGAATTTTCACTATCAAAACTGAGCTGAGTAAGAGCACCCCATCACACATGTTTATTCATTCCCTTTTCATCTTACTGATTGGGGAAAATACCTCTGCTGAGAAATTTAGAACTTCTAGGTGACAGGCAGTGCCTGTGGTGGTTCCTTTATTTTTTTTTAAACTCAGTTCCTCCATGGGCCACAGTCACACAGTGTTAGCCTATTTCTGTGTCTGCTGTCTGTTTATGCCTGGGCAGCTCTTTGCTCCAGCTCTTGCTTAAGAGTCATTGCCCGTGTCTCTTTTGTCTTCATCGGCAATCCTGATCTGGTCTTGTGTCCATACAGGGAAGTTCATTACCTCATCCTACGTAGTGCAGCAACTTCTCCGCCAAAACACTGTCAATTTAGCCAGTATGAAGGAGGAAAGGAGTGTTGTATCTAATTTTTAATAAGTTTTTTAGCATCATTAACACTCCATAAGGGGAGGCAAGTAAGACATAAAGTAATGTTGTAGAGGTTCATGCTTCTTTTCAGTGGTCTTATTGTTTTCAGAGTGAGTAAGACAATGGAATCCCAGCCTTGAGAAATTACAGGTTTTATGGCATTCAAGAGAATTTTGGAGTCATGGTAAACAATAGTGTGAGGGAAGAAATAAGCAAAAGGAGTTCTGTACCATTAGTGCTGTAGAAATACCAGACATTAAAGAATAGAAACTTTTTAAAAAAAGAAACATGCATTAATTATGGCTTAGCAAGGAAAGTACTTTCTAACCTGCTATACTAACTTATGCTTCTTTCATGCAATATTTGATTAGTGTAACATATTTCCTATATTAAGCAGTCTGCGGTTTTTTGTTTGTTTTTTTTTTTTTTTTGTAAGGGCTGTGTTAAGATGTCAAAATGGAAAGAGCATTGCAAACTATTCATTCAACTGTTAGTAAACAGGTTTATCTCCTAAGTTTAGCTTAGGACTGGTCACATGTCAATGAATTAATTTCTATATTGATTATGGAAAAGCCTGTTATGACTCTGCCTGCTAAAGTGATACTTCTTATGCTTCTTTACTAATGACATTGCTTCTAGGGTCCAGGGGGACTTGGCACTTCCTTCTTGTTAGTCTTTGTTTGACCACCATAATGTTGCAGCCTGAGGCAATTAAGAACAGTAGGATATGAGCCTTAATGTTTTTGCCTTGCCTGAGCGGACATTTCTAATAGTCAAACTGTGTTACTATGGCATTCTTGTTAGTTTGTTTTCTTTTTGTTCAGCATCACTATATTTCTGGAAAAATGAATTACTTTGCTTCGTAATTAGTGAGGAGTTCTTGTCTTAGTTTCTATTAATGTCTTTAATGAGTACTGAATACCTTCTGATAATGAAAGAAAAAGAAGAGAAAGCTGAAAGGGGAAGAGAAGAGAGGGAAGAGTAAGAAACTGGTAGGGTGGTTTGGTTTTTTTACAGTATTGATTTTTCTTCTTTAAAGCTGTTCTTCCTTTATCAACTTCATATGGACAAAAATAAGGGGATGGTGCAATGTACGGCTAACAGTTGGAGTCAATGATCCTTGAGGATCCCTTCCAACTCAACTTATTCTGTGATCCTGTGAAAAATAAGGGACTTATTTTTTATATATAGAAATATATATTATAATTTTTAAAAAATATATTAATTTTTTGACCACCTAGGAAGGCAAAGAGGAAACTATCTTCCTATTTAATTAATATTGCTATAACTAATATTATTTCAGGCTGGATTCATTGAAACTTCAGACTGGGAGGGCATCGTGTCCTTATGTGGATAATGGAAGAGCAAAACTTTTATGTAAAATGTATTGGCTGAAGTTACAAATATTTTTACATGTTTTATACATCATATGTTGCTTGTTCACAGATGTTTTAGGAAATCTAAAATTTAAGAAGCTGTATATAGTATGTTGCTACAGAAAAGTACAGATGATGTAATTGTACAGCAGCTTTGAAGGACTTCAGTGGTGCATACTGGTTCTACAACATATTTAATCCTGTAGATATATAGCGCATAACTTCCATTAGCTTGCAGAAATAATCTTTGTAACTGTTCATTGTCAAGTGTCAAAACAGGGGTCTAATTCTAGAGTCATCTGAAGTTTAGTGTCTTTGTCAGAAAAAAAATCCTAATTACCCCAGTAATCTGGCAAAAATCATGATTTATCCAACTCGTTTAACAAAGGGAGCTTATG
This sequence comes from Buphagus erythrorhynchus, assembly GCA_013400855.1. NCBI lineage: Eukaryota > Metazoa > Chordata > Aves > Passeriformes > Sturnidae > Buphagus > Buphagus erythrorhynchus. Next base: position 36,373 of record VZTT01063008.1, on the reverse strand, counting down.
GTTTTTCCACAGAGTGAAGACAGCTTGTCATTCAATAAAGCTGTACTTAAAACATGGAAAGAAAAGACTGTAACTCTCGTTTTATCAGAAGTGATTGAAGAAGTGTAGTAGTTATACTGTTCCATACCTGACTGCTGTCTATGCCAGACCCACACTCTGCCCTGCGAAGCGCTCTGGTTTGCCTTGAGCAGCACTGCTGAGCGATCAGCAGGAGCATGCAGGCCATGCCGTCAAACAAATTGAGGGTATTTAGGTGGGGCCGTGGAAGATTTTTGTCATTGACAGTGCTGGAGAGCAGCATCTTAGGGCTGAGCAGTTGACTTTCACTGACACTCACTTTAACCATATAGTACTCACCTACCTTTTACATATTAAAATCCTAACCTGTATTGTGTTGAAAGTCCTAGTTATGTGATATACTGTACTATGAGTGAACTGAGCATCAGTGCTGGTCAAATGTATATTCATTAAACACACAACTACATCTTGGATTCAGTTCTTCCTTGGTCTTTCATTAACATGGTCAGAGCCTTTATAGTTTCTTTTCAATGTCAATATTCATCAAAACAATTGTCAGGCTTCTAAGATTGTTTCCATATTTTTTGATGGGCTCTTTAATTTTCCAGTGTTAAAGAGGTGGTGCATTATATTAATGCACACCCCCTTGATATTGGCATATGCTTAACTGGGAGGTAAATTATGGAACAGATACAATATTGAAGACAACTAAAGTTTTAAGTATGATTGAAGAAGTAATTATAGATAATCAAAAGACCAAAAATAATTAGTTTGTTTTGTTAAACAAAAGGTCTGTAAAAGCCAGTCAACTTTGCACAACATTTGTGTGCAAGGGATTTGGAGCAGGAAAACATTTATGCAATCTCCTATAGCTTGGTGATTTACAAGGAAAAGATGAATTGGTGCTGAGGGTGCATGTGCACTGATCCCCTTGCCTCCCTTGCCCTCCCTTCCTAAAGAATTGTCTTTCACTGAAACTCTGTTTTGCTGTTTCTGATCTGTTCTCCATACTTCTGTCATTTCATCCAACACCCAACATAGGAGAACACCATGTCTGTCAGCTGGTGAACTTCAAGGAATATTGACTCCCAGCTGAGGAGTACAATTCTACTACTGAAAGCTGCTCTTCCTGCCAAGCAATAGAGATATTTCAGAGAGTTCATGTGTATACCCCTTTGTAGTGGGGCCAAAGTAAACTCCTTTGACTACAAGTTCCCAAAATTCTGTGGGTTTTTTCCCACTTTCTTTTACTTTGGGGAAAAAAATAGTATTAAAAACATATCTCTGAAAAGAAAATGATGGCAGGTCAAAGGATATGTTTTTTCACACCCTGAAAATGAGAGTCAAAATACCTAAAAAGTTGAATTCCAACTGAAGTCCTGGTACTTAATATCTTTGGAATTTGATGGCAGCATTCCTTAAAGAATATAGCAATCAATTTGTCATTAAAATGTAGCTAAATTTAAACTGACAGCTACAGTATCATAGAATAGTTTGAATTGGAAGGGACATTAAAGATAATCTGATTCCAACCTGACTACATGGGCAGGGACACCTTCCACTAGACCAGGTTGCTTAATGCCCAATCCAGCCTGGCCCTGAACACTTCCAGGGGTGAACAGCCACATCTTCTCTGGGCAACCTCTTTCATCCTCAGGGTGAAGAATTTCCTCCTAATGTCTTATCTAAAGCTGCCCTCTTTCAGTCTGAAGCCATCACCCCTTGCCCTATCACTGCATGCCCTGGTAAAAAAGTCCCTCTACTGCCTCTCTTGTAGCCCCTTGTTACATACTGAGAGGCTGCTATAAGGTCTCCCCAGAGCCTTCTCTTCTCCAGGCTGAACAGCCCCAACTTTCTCAGCCTTTCCTGATAGGAGAGGTGCTCCATCTCTCTGATCATCTTGGTGGTCTCCTCTGGACTCCCTCCAGCAGGTCCATGTCCTTCCTGTGCTGGGACCCAGAGCTGGATGCAGCCCTGCAGGTGGGGTCTCACAGAGCAGAGCAGAGGGGCAGAATCCCCTCCCTGGCCCTGCTGCCCACACTGCTCTGGATGCAGCCCAGCACACGTTTGGCTTTCTGGGCTGGGAGTGCCCATGGCTGGGTCATGTCCAGCCTCTCAGCCACCAGCACCCCCAAGTCCTTCTGGGCAGGGCTGCTCTGGTCTGTCCATCCCCATCCTGTGTTGGTACCAAGGTTGCTCCAATCCAGATGTAGCACCTTGCACTTGATCTTGTTAAACCTCATAAGATTCACATGGACTCTCTTCTAGAGCTTGTCCAGGTCTCTCTGGATGTCATGCCATCCTTCAGGTGTGTCAGCTGTGCCACTCAGATGGGTCAAGTGCAAACTTGCTGAGCGTGCAGTCGGTCCCATTCTCTGTGTCATTGATGAACATACCATAACTGGTGTCCATTGGGACTCTGAGCCATTAATCCCTGCCCTCTAGATATGACAGTGCAACTAGTTTCTTATCCACCAAACTGTCCATCCATTGAATCCATCTCTTGCAATCTAAAAAGAAGTATGTTGCAGGGGTCTGTATGAAGGGCTTTACAGAAGTGCAGGTAACTGACATCCACAGCTCTCCCCTTGTCCACTGATACAGTCACTCTATTGTAGAAGGCTATCATATCACCATCTTAGTGATATTAAAATGTTTTTAGATTTCTGTGCAATGCTGTATGTCCTGGTAGTGGTCATGGGGAAAAAATCATAAATTCTAAATTATAATAAGGGATTTTTTTGCCTTGTATAATTCTATTTTCTAAGCAATTTACAATTAAAAAGGTATTTTATACATTATTTATTGTTAGTATAAATACCTTCAGATGTAAAGCTCCAAAGAATGAGGGATTCATAACACATGTTCCTGGCCTTAATTAATGTTAGTTTTAGAGTAATTGCATTCAATCAGCCAGTTCAGTTCCAGATTTTGGCATAAAAATTAATGTGAATAATCAGAGTATTAGAAGATTTTGGAGAAGAAGTGGACTTGAAATTATGCATATTCTGCAGTGTGCAGTGTAGTGAGAGAAGTTACACATGCATTCATGCCATTTAGCTTAAGGGATAGATGGGCAGTGAAGAGCTGGGGAGATGATGGGATGGTGCTGAATCTATATTAGAGGTATCTGTGTTTATCTGACTCCACAACTGGGTCCTGATTTTTGCCTTAGAATACTTGCATTTTGCTTGTATATATGTATTAACAAACTTACCTGCTTTATGCAGCAACTCATACAGAAGTCATGAGGCAAGGTTTATCATGCAGTGACTTGTGTATATCCAAATGGGCTCAACTGGCAGATAGCTTGTGTGCGATGGTAATATGTACAAATTAGATTCATGACTTCTTCTCTCTGTCCTTCAGGGAACAACCCATCTTCAGCACCCGAGCTCACGTCTTCCAGATTGACCCAAACACTAAGAAGAACTGGGTTCCCACCAGCAAGCATGCTGTTACTGTGTCCTACTTCTATGACAGCACAAGAAATGTCTACAGGATAATCAGTTTGGATGGCTCAAAGGTAAATTTTATTTCAGAATACCTAGGTGTCTGAAACATTTTTGTTACTATTTTCCAGTTTGATGTTCTTCATGTTTATTCTCAGATGTTTGTATCATTATCTGACCAACAGATTACTTACATTTTAAAATGGTAACATTGCCTCATATGTTTTATGTGTTTATTCATAAATTCTGTTTTCTGTGTGGTTATATTGACTTCAATAACTGTTGGTGGATTGAAGCGATGACCTGCTCCTTGGTTAATGCAATGACAAGGCTAAAAAGACAGAAAATTGTACAAAAAGTACGAATGGGGTTACAGCAACTTGTTTTCATTTCTGTACTCAGTTATTTATCAATATTATTAACTTCAGCATTATGAAGGACATCTGTTCAGTGGCCATAATCACTTAGTAAATCCTTTGTTATGTAATCTTCCAATTTTTGCTGTAGAGAATACAAGGATTGCCTCCTAATAAAGCCTGCCTAATAAATGGTAAGCTTTTATCTAAACTTGGTTTGGTTTTAGTGGGATTTTTTTGTGGTTTTTTGTTTGGTTGGTTTGGTTTGGTTTTTTCTGTTTTAACTAGAAAGGATATTGTGCTGAGCTGCTGCTGCTGTAAAACATGTTGTCTAAGAAATTAATTTGATGTGCAGAAAATCCTTCACTGTTTCTACCCACATAGCTATAACAACAGTAACTTTGCAAACAGTAGCAGAAAACTCTACACTGAGGGCATTAAAGATATACAGACTGTAATCAAAAGTTGTGATCCTTTCCAGAGACTTTCATTCGAAGCTTTTGGAAATCCATCCATTCACAGTGATTGGAAATGAAGTACTCTGTTAAAAGCATGGTGCTATTCACAGAGATTTTATGACTGCTTATTGAAAGCTGAAAATTATTATCCTGCATTTTTTTAAATACCCAAAATATTGCTATTTTAAATGTTAAAGGAGATTTTCTATCACAAAGAAGTATATAGAAATAGATGCCATAGTCAAAAATCTCTACTTCATGTGGCTGAGACTGGTATCAGAGCCTAACAGACTTTTCCAGCTTTAAGTCTTACTCTGTTTTTTTCTTTCTCAGCCTTCCTTCAAATGATCCAATTTGTTCTGTCAAATAATTCAAATACATTTTGAGTCAGTGTTTATGAATAAAGACACTGGGATTGGAACTAGGTGATGTATGAAATCAAGACTACCAGCTATAAAATGTAGTGCTTTAACTGATCTGGAGAATATACAAAATCCTTATTCTGACATCCACTGGGGTTCCTCTGCCTTCATCCTGGTAGTGCAACTCCTGCTGAGTGCCTGCTGAATTAAATTGTCAAGTAGTTGTTCACCTATTTAGTTCTTCTTTTGTCTACTGCGGCATTCCCTTTACATCCAGTACTAATGGCAAGATATATTGATAATGCAGTTCATCACTTCCATTTACTCTGTGAGTGCTGCCATCCTAATAATGTTTTCATCCAAGTCTTACACGAAGATCTAGAATTCCAGGCATTGGTTAAGAGTCCAATTTTTTCAGGCATTCACAACACTGCTCTGAAACATATGCAGGTGAATAGCAGAGGGACACATGGAAGAATTTTAAGTGGGTTTCCAGCATAATTCCAAGACAGTTCTTTTATTTTTACCTAAAACCCCACCTTTTTTTTTTTAGCGTGTCTGTTTATATACAATATTTTATGTGCAAAGAGTTAAATGTAAATATAAAGTATTTTTGAGTGCACCCAGAGAGAGTCTTTGCTGTATGGCATACAGCTGCATGTCAGTAATGCTGCTGACAATACACATGTTGCCAAAACCACTTGTTAAACCCTACTGGTTTTGAAACTGTCATGCCCCTGCCTCAGAGGGAATAAATCCAACCAGTTTTTATTGTATACATGGGTGCTGGTGGGGTTTAGAGCATTGTTTGGGTTTGTATGGTGGAGAGACTGATGTGCTCAGTTCTCAGATGCTGAGCAGTAAGCCAGTAACTAAAGGCTGCTCACATGTATATTCACCTAGACTGCAGTAAGGAATGTTGGAGAGAGTTATACTTCACATTTGAGTGGTAATCCTATTTTCTGTCCCACACTCTTCCCTCTCTTTAGGTTGGTTAATTTCAGAAGTATTCCTGGATAACATTTAACCTCTATACTGATTATCTGAGAGTCATTGAATATTTCTTTCTGTAAACAAAAGGACATTTAAAGACATGATCTTCACTCCCCTCTTGTGCGTTGCAGTTTCCAACCTGAATTTGCTTATAGTGCCTTTGTTAATTTTGAAAGAGAAAGTTTTTTTCCTTGAGTTTGATTTAGTCAAGACAGGTCCTACAGACGCAACTTCTGCTTACTTGTAATGCATTTTGTGTAATGTTTTCTGAAGCTACAGTCTCCTCTTGAAATATCCTGCACCAGATATGAGGCATGTCCCTCTAACTTTGACGACAAAAATATTCTAGGACTCTTAGGTGTTCAGTGTATAGGCTATGTATTTTATTGTCGTGCACAATATTTGGAGCCCTGTTGCCCATGGCAGAGAAATCTTGATGCAAATAATCTGATAGAACTTGAATCTGGTTTCTCTGACCTCTTGAGTAAATATCTTTTATGTGACCTTTTTCTCCTATTAGCCGCAGAATCAAGACAAAGCCTGAAAAACTAGATTTCTTATGAAGTGTGGCATGACAACGTTGAGCAGTTGTTGCTAAGGCTTTCATTTCTCATTAATTATATACCCATTTCAGAGTTCCTTGGAAAAATGTGTTTTAGTACCTCTTTCTCCTGGGTGATGGAACAAAGCTTCCATTATTTCTTCAATAACAGTACAGGCAGACATTAGGATTATTCCAGGTCCCACTGTCTTTTCCATTTTGTCTCTCGCCATCTCTGAGAAAAGGAAGGAGATCAAGAATAATGTGATTCTTGCTATACTAGTTAACTCTCTGATAATTTTTTCACAGATACAAGGTAGGAAAACAAACTTAAAATTTTACAGTCATCTAGAATGAGAGATGGCTCTGGAAAAGGCTGGTTTCCCAGTATGCAGGTTCCATAAACCTTGCATATATTATTGCTCAGTCAAGTCTCCCATCAGTGTTACTGCAGATGATCTTGTTATTTTAATTACTGTCTCACTTTAAAGTGACAATCCTTTAAATGCTCAATAAACGTTTTAAGTAAGACCTGTACCCACAAGTGTTCCATGATTTTCCTTTGGAAAAGTTAGAAAGTTTCGTGTCTCAAATTATTACTACCATTAGTTTTAGCACAAGATAAAATTGCATTTGATCACTACTATATATCTTGCAGCTGTTGGGTTTGCAGTCAGTAAAATGAACAGCTCAGACACATGCCCTATTTTCTCATCGCTAAAGTAATATGAAAGGGAAACATGAAAGCTATTATATAATTCTAAAAAAGCCTGAAGATAACTAAATCAGTGTTCTGCAAAAGCTAAATGTCTTCCTGTCAGATATACTCTGTTCTGTTTTCAAGATCTTCTTGCTCATTTATGGAAACAACATTCTTAAAAGTTGATGGAATATTTGACACTTGTTATACTGATAACTCTGCAGTGAAGTCTGGATTAGAGGAGAGCAGTTAAAGCAGCACCCATTTGAATGGACAAGACAGGCTTAATTATAAATTTTGACTTAAAAAATGAATGTATTTTTTAAGCTAAATACATGAAGGTTTGGTATCTAGTTCTTTCCAGACGTAGTTGACACTGGACTGTATTTGTAGGATGCTCTAGCATTACGCTTTTAAATCATAGTTTCGCATGTGAGAGACCTAGCATACCAAGGCTTTTAATTTAGAGAAGATGGAAAACCGCTTTTAATTTAGAGAAGATGGAAAACCGTGATTTCCTTGTACAATTGATAAATTCAGTGAAAGGGCTTCTTTTTTTTTTTTTTTTTAAATCATTGGGATCTGAATGTAGTCTTCCCAGTCTTTGGACTAATGCTGTCTACTGAAGTGAAGCCTCTTTGCTTTTCTCTCTTGGAAAATAAAGGGAAGAATCAGAGCCAACTCTCTCTCAACACAATTATTTTTAAAAAGTTTTCTTCCTCCCTTTCTCTCTTGCAAGAAAGCAATTTGACAGTCAACGTAACCCAGATGGCTGTCAAAAAAGGTATCCCATTCTGGACTAGGCACTAAGTTCACGTTCTCCANGAGCCAACTCTCTCTCAACGCAATTATTTTTAAAAAGTTTTCTTCCTCCCTTTCTCTCTTGCAAGAAAGCAATTTGACAGTCAACGTAACCCAGATGGCTGTCAAAAAAGGTATCCCATTCTGGACTAGGCACTAAGTTCACGTTCTCCATGCTGCAGCCTGTCATGTGGTCAGCAGAAGCATTTCTCCCAGGTTTTTGACTGGGTTAAGCTGCAACCAGCTAAGTTGCTGTCACTGCAGGAAATGGCAGCTGTGAAGGCTTTAAACCTGTGTTTTACTTGGAGGTCTTAGCTCTGGAGTCGTAGCACTGGAGTCTTCTTCTGAATTGAGGAAATTATGTCCATGACACAATACTCATGCTCTCTAATATATGATGCAAGTTTCAATTAATCAAGCAATGGATGAGCCTGGGCTTAAGCAGACTAGAAAACATAGCTAGAGCTCAAGTTGGGAGGAAGAATCTGTTATACATAGTCCCCAGGATATTTAATTTCAAGCATATTACTGTTGACAGCTTCCACAGGAAGTGAGATTATGCATTAAATGAGTTTGCACAGCTCTGTTCTAGGCTTCCACCTGGCTATTTCAAAAGTGGGCTTCCAACCACTAACAGTGCAAAAGAAGACAAGAAGCATACAAGTAAAAAAGGGTTCCAGAGCACATCTTTTCAGAGAAGTCGTGCCTCACATTCTCTCTTTTGTTCTGTGTGCTATAGACAGCTGTTTTCTAGGTGGTCAGTTGGAGGTGATTGTGCAAGAAGTCTGATGACTTTATTTGAGCTCTGAACCTTACACCTAAACACAGGAGATAAATGTTTCATGTACCGGTGACTCCACTGAGCAGCTTCTATATGAAAATCTGAGGGATGTCTTTCAGACAATGCTGAAGATGGTTCTCCATTTTCTAGTCACACAGCAAATCCTGTCTTTGATCTGATGAGACTTCTTGGCTCACATGTAAGCTTTCAGGCATTCCAGAATTTTCAAGGGTTGTTCCCAGTGGTAGGCAGAATTTGTATTTGGATGCAAAGATTATCAGAAAGAATTGGCTATGTTCAGATTTGCTCATCTTCATTAGTGTGAGTATAGTGAAGCTGCCAAAGTCATCAAGAAAGAGTTTTATTTCATTTATCTGCGCTGCACTATCTTTGCTAGTCTTTCTACATGTTGCAATACAATGTATTCTTTTGGACTTTCTTGGAATACTCAGCTCTACCACTTCATCTGAGAATTACCGTATGCTGGGTGCTGTTTGAGAGCTTGGCTGGGCCCTCAGCTTTAATTTTTTAAGGCTTGTCCTGTAGAATTCATAGAAAATTTTAATCTGATGGTAGTTGTGCTCCAGTGGTACTCAAATCTCTCAGCAAAAGCAAAGGGTGAAAAGTAAACTCCTTTAAAAAACTACTTATTTCAATATCCATCCAGAAATCCATATCATTCAAGTAGTATAGACTGATTTTGACTTCTAGAGGATCTTGGTCTTAGGATAGCAGTACTTGGTCTCTGTGATGTTGAAGTTTCTCAGCCACCATCTTACGAAAATAATGTGACGTGCTTCACATTTGTACAGTTTGTGCTTCACCTATGTACTCTTTAATGTGACTGAAATGCTGTTGAAATCCACAATGAAATTCCATTGCTTTTAGCAGAACCAGCATATCACCTAGTAATTGCATTTTGTGTTTGTATTATCAGAAGTTACATGCTGTAGGATGATATTCTTGCATTCTGTAGATGTAAGAACAAGAACCAGAGAAGAAAAATTATTCTGTAGTTGGTGTATGACCCTGCCATTATTAACCTTGCTTGTATGTGTGTAAAGGAAACAGACTCTTGTAGAACAGAAATTTAAAAAGAAAATGTGCTCCTTTGTTTTATTGAGTGTTTTTCAGTGAGAATCCATAATCAACAGGGTTGGGGGGAGAGCAGCAGGCAACTTGAGAGGCACTGCCGTAGGGGACAAAGAAATGCAAGTGTGAGACAAAAAAGACTTTGATAGTCTTTATATGTAGAACCTTTAAAGGTCTGCTTGCAATTGCAAATTGATGCCTACTCTTCTCCCCAGCTTTTCCTCCTTTTACACAATGTATGCAAAAATATGCCTTTGCAATTTTAGCTGGGTTTGAATTAGAAAACTGTTTCCTAGCTCCCAGTGTGTGTCTCATTCAATGTATTCACTTTATTACCTACAATATTGGCATTTTCAATTATGAGTTGTCTTTAAAAAAAATAAAAACCACAGTCCATTTTTAACAATTATTTCCTTTTTCAGGCAATAATAAACAGCACCATCACCCCAAACATGACATTTACTAAAACATCCCAGAAGTTTGGCCAGTGGGCAGACAGCAGGGCAAATACAGTCTATGGCTTGGGATTTTCATCTGAACATCACCTTTCGAAAGTAAGTATGACCAGTGGT
>VZTT01063008.1:6489-19765 GCA_013400855.1 Buphagus erythrorhynchus | reverse complement strand
TGGCTTTTTTAATGGAGCTTTGACAGCATTGACAGGAAAGACATTGGGAGATACATGAAGGGTAACTACATATACCCTCTCTAAGGGTAACTCAGTTATCTAAAAGGATCAGTCCCTCTGCAGTCTTGGATATGCAGATATCTTTCTGTGTTAAATTAATAATAAGTAGGAAAATACTGCATATCAAAACTGGAAAATATGCACATCAAACTTAAAACTTAAATAGAATGTTTTATTTCTCCTGATACAGCTTTAAAAAATGTCTTTGTTATTTACCAGTTAATTCAAGTGCTGGATATGGTACATTTCACACNCATTTCCCACCCTCTCTACTACAGAATTCTAAAAGAGGAAAAGTGCACTTTTCTGCCTCAGTATGCCCTTACAGATTGAATCTTAATAAAATATCTCTACAACTAATGTAACAAAACACTGCACAAGACATTTGCTGTTCACTATTGTTTGATGCAAGCCTGAAAGTACCTCTGCTACATGTGAGTTTCTGAATGCCGTGCAAAAACTTGGAACTACAGAGAAATAGAAATTCAGAGATAACAACATCTCAGAAACTGAGTATGTATTTGTAGTTCAAATACTTAGCAGACTCTAGCCATGCAAAAACTTCAGAGCAATTTTGCCTAAAGTCCACAGAAGATGATGAAAATTAGGTTGATTCTGTCAGGTGTTATGTGCTTTAGCAAAGTCTTGCTCCTATAAAGTGCCTCAATGGCCAGGAAGTAGAAGTTCCGTGGGGTTTTTTTATACTTTATTTCATTAAATGGAATATGTTCTTCTGATTTTTTTTTTTTTTAGTATGTGTTAAACACACGGTAGAAAGAAAACCATACATAGCCTAATTTGCAGTTACTTAATAGCAGGAGTTCCTTTTCCCCTAAGCAATATTGCTGCTAATTTTAAACTCTTCATTCTGCTTGTTCTCCACCTGTCTACCAGCAGGCTTTACTTTAATTTTCCAGAATATTAGATAATAGATAAAATCACCATCTACCTTAACTATAAAGGGAACTTAATTTGTTCAGAAAAGATAGTGGCCTGGACCATGAAATTAGAAGAGAGATGCTGCTTTGTTATATGTAAGTCCCATTGAGTGCACTGGGCTTTCTCAAGATGAAGAGAAACACATTCTGTCAGACAACCTGTACTTTAAAGCCATCTGTATGAAGACAGATTCATATAATAGTACACAATTTATCTATATCTGGTATGTCTGGAGGCTTTTGTCTAGAAAGAAGTTGTCTATTTCGGGACTTCTGAGACCACCTATGCACATAGCTGTACCATCTGGTGTCCATTTAACTGAGCCTTAGGTAATAAAAACTTGCAATCCTCTTAGCATGTTTATATAAAACTGAAATACTGGCTCCCCTGCTCTGCCACTTCCTATTTCCCAGATTCATCTTTTAATATGGGGAATCATTTTGCTCTTGCCATCAACTCATGGATCTTGCAGTGGCAAACCACCCATGGTCCATTCTCAGTTATAAGCTTCTCCATGCACTTACACTTAGATCTGGAGTTCAGTGAGCTGCATTAAACAATAGCCTGACAATTGTGTCCACCTACCCACACTCCTTTTTTAAATTAAAAGTAACCTTAATTAGGTTTGAGTACAGAACCAAATAGAGCAGTTTGTACAGTGTGCAGTTGTACCCCATCAGTCTTGAGAGATTTCACCCCAATCAGTTGGCATCTGAACCTCAGTTCTTTTTTTCTAAGGATGGCTGTACTCTGATAGTTTTTTTTTACCCCAGTCATTCAGATTAAGACCTTTTTTAGTTTCTGAAATTGTGCGTGTGTAGGGGTAATTTAGTCAAAATAGTCTTGTCTGTAATTCTGAGCCCCTCCTATGCAAATTATTAGGAATAACTATTGCCTGAAAAGTTTTACAATCACATAATTACTAGTACACAAAGTGGTTGGTTTTGGCAAAATGATCCTGGTTTATAATTTTTTGTCTTTTTCTCTGCAGAAGTACAAAATTTACTTGTGAACTTGTGAAAATGGTCACTTTTTGGGATGTTACATGAATTTCTGCAACAAATATTGCAGCAAATGTTTCATACATGTTAGGGTGGCAGTAGCCAGCAGACTTAGGTCATTGCCAGCCAGTGCAGAGAAGCACTATGAAAAATAGCTCTGCCAGGGAGGTGTATGGAATCCTTACTGAGATGACAGTATTATACAACAACTAAACATGCTGGACTTGTTTGTGTTTGTTCATTATTCTAGAGCCACTGACCTCTCCTTTTTTTCCTGTTCCTTATTGTTATCACTAAAAGCTGGTTTGATCTGTGCTGTAATGTCTACTTGTTTTACTTTAAGGATTCTTCTTTTACTCTAAGGACTCTTCTAAGTGCATGTGGGGTTTATTTTAAGATATTGAACTTCAAGATGTCTTTTGATGAATACCCCACTATTATGTTTAGTTTAAATACAAAAGAGCACAATGTCGTTCTCAATTTTGTGAAATCTGGAGTGCTTATGTGAAGTTATAATGATATGCAATAAAAACTTCATTACAGGTGCACATCTCACAAAATGTTTCTAAAATGCTTTTAACTCCTCTAATTAATATAAAATTGGAACATATTACATGTAAACATTTGTGAAAAATCTTTTCAGTGTAAGTGGCTTTTTCTATTATATTTGGTGCTTTGTTCAGAGTCAGCTCCATTAGAGTTATCTGCAAATAAATTACTTATCAGGCAGAGGTAGTTGTGAATGTGTGAAAGCACTGATTAACATGTACTTTTTGTGGAAGAGAAATGCACTAGAAACTGATGTTTCTTTTGTTCATGAATTTGCAGGCCATGATCCTTTAGCTCTTACATAGACTGGGATGTTTTTCTGCTTTACCTTTTGTTACTTGAATTTCATTCATATTAGAAGTCTATGGAAGTACTTTACTGAAAAATAAGCCTAGATGGAACTTGTACTTTTTTTTTCTTTCTATTGAAACAATTTTTGTGCATTCACATTTAAAACACTTTAATAAGTAGATTCTGATTTTGTGTATCTAGTAGTAGTGTTGCAGGAATTTTACCTTAAAGATACAAGCTATCCAGACTTTTTTAGACTGTGGTATGTAATTTTTTAGAATACATAATGTAGTTTGAGAAGAAGAAAAAATAGAAGAAAACCTTTTAGATCCAGAAAGCCTTTCATTTATTGTCAATAGAAACTGTCTATCCTATTGGATGATGATAATAATAAAAGTAATAACATAGTAGAAGACAAAACCATGCCATTTGTATAGAATAATTTATTTGCCTCTTTATATTGTCAACTCTGTTCTTTTTCATACTTATATATATGCACAAATATACATGCTGGTGTGATGAAGGGTAATGAAAACCACAGCAGTGCATTCTGCTTGGAGGCAACAATTAATTTCTTCAGGTGTCCGATTGCATAGCCATAGCTATGTGTACACCTGGGTGTAGCTGGTGTATTCCCCTTCCCAGATAATTCCATGACTGGCAAGAGCTAGGCCAGGCTAGCATGCCTGTGAATAGTTTTGCCTATACTTTGCTGTACAAGTGTTCTCTACAGATGGGTCATAGGTGAAACTGGGAGCACATCATAACTGGTCCTCCCACTGTTCATTTTGGTTAATAAACAGCACAAAAGCTAGATTTTGAAACAAATACCAGAATTATTTGTTTCACTGCATTAGAATGTAAAGTATGAGACAAGAGTTCCAAATGTCAAGAGTCACCCACCACATATCAGAATGAGGGTGGAATGTAATTCCAGGTGAGAGAGGTCTGTAATAAGTGGAAGGTTGGATCTTGCAAAGAGTTCATAGGCCGTTTGTGTTTTGTACAAAACAATGTGAATATTTTGGTAATATACTTCTATATTAAATACACATGATGATATGTGACCATGAGGGATGTTGGAAATCTGAACATTATATTAATATTAGCTAAAATTTGTGTATTGTTTAAGAATGGATGTTAGTGCTTTTATGTACGTAACCTTTCTGGGCAGGTCAGTTTGTAATTTTAATGTGTTGTTTGTTCACTTAAGGAATCAGCTGGAGGGGATATTCAGTCTCCTTTAACTCCGGAAAGCATTAACGGGACAGATGATGAGCGAGCGATGCCAGAAGTGACGCAGAACTCAGAACCAAGGCCTGAACCAACCCAGAACGCATTGCCATTTACCCATAGGTACAGATTCCATTCCCACATCCTGATTAAGTGATACATATCTCCTTCCTTGTTAAAGGGACCTTCTCCCATGTTGTATGGGGAAACAAAGCAAACCCACCTCTCACCCCAAAAATGGACTCACTTCTGGATTTGTAGGTTTTTTTTCTAATTAAAAAAAAAAAGAAAAAAAAGAGAGAGAGAAAATTTCTTGGAATGAGATTTGGGGGAACATTATTGTTTAATCAGCCCTTGAAGACTGGTTAGTGTAGGTGTCCCTTTAACAGGAATCAATATTTCAATGTCTGAGCTCTTAATAAAATTACCTGCTTCATAGAATATTCCAATTAAATGATTTTTATACACATTCTTTAAATGGCTGGTGGGACTGGATGTCAACCTTACATTGACAAGTTCTTGGAAGAAAAGGGACTCTTACAGCATTTTTGGATTATGAAGTTTAAAGCAGGCTTTAATTGAACAGTTCTCTGACAATTGTAAAATTTGCCAACTTTTTTCAAAATACAAGAGAAGTGCAGCTCTGCTTCACACTGAATTCTAGATTTTTGCACTAAGAATGCTGTGCTCTGTTCTTTGAGAAAGGTAGGACTTTTTATTTAATTATACAAGTGATGAGTTACAATGGATATATCTTGCCTATTAGAAGTAATTGTAAAGGAGTTGCTCTCAATAAAACACATAATTTATTGGGACCTTGAAGAGTAAGTGAAACATTTAATAAAGGTAGAACATTGCTAGAAATACTAGATATATTTTTTAAGCATTGTGTAATTCAGCCTAAATAGAGTTTAAGAGCTCTTGATCAAAGTTTGGGCAAGAGTAACACTTTAGATATGTAATGCAATGCAAAGTGAGCACAAGTGAAACCAAAATTATGCAGAACATCTCCATTTTTGTAAGAGAAAGTACTATTAAGCATCTGGAAAAAAATAATAGGCGTTTTTCAAATTAGAAAAACACTCTTACACTATTTTTTTTTAACAGAATGATTCTGTTTATTTTTATACTGTCACTAGTGCATGAATTATATGTTTCAGAAGAAATGGTGCATTGTGAGAATGCTATGTGCATGGTGAAGGAGTACTACAAATGCTGCAGATCTATCCGTGTTCTGTAACAAGTTTGTTTAAACTGTTTGGGTATCGAAACTTTCTATAAATATTTTTGTGAAAAGGAGTTGTGATGAAGTCCACAAATGATTAGTATGGTTTGTTCTTTAAAAAAAATGATAGTTTGAAGATGTCCCCTCTGGTTCTGCATATGTAAATATGTTTTCTGGTATGCCAGTGTAGTAACAAAGTTAGCTCTCCATTGAGCATTACTGAAGACACTTTTGAAACCCTGTTGTCATTTTTAATTATGTAGAACAGAGTTTACAAAACTTTTACGTGCATTTCATTTTTCCATCTACTTAATGTATGCAGTGTGAGTGCCTAGTTTTAGGTTTTTGCCCTGTTAGATATCATTAGCTAGAATTAATCTTCCAACAATAACTCTGCATTTTGAGGTTTACTTCTTGTTCATTCTCAAAACACCTGTGTTTTGTCTTGCTAATGATAGCTTCAAGTTTGTTAGCGAATTATTACTGAAGAAAACCCAAGTTTATAAAACTCTTTGAAATAAAGTAAATTTTGGAATAGGTAAGGATTTTATTATAAATAAATAAGCATTATTTATTTATTATAAATAAATAAAGATGCATGAAACACATGCACAAAGGACATGGAAAGTGAAGCCTCCAGGACTGTGTTAATCCTGGTTAAATAGGCATGTTTTTGTAGAGGGTTTTCATAATAATAAATTGGCAACTAGGTAGACACACCTAGCTGCTTGTCGTGTCTAAAAGGCTGCTCTCTGCAGGCAGTCTGCTTGCCCTGACATACAAGGGAAAAAAATTAAAACCTTATGTCCCAATTATTGGAGATTCCCTGGACTTCTCCTGTGTCAGGAGTACAGAAAAGAGCTGTGCTTCCCCTTGTTCCCTGCCTTTCTAATGATGTGGTGTGTATGTGGCATTCCATGTGTGATGGAGAAGAGTTGCTGAACTGAGCCCTTTCCTTGTGCACCCTGGTAACTTCTGCTGATTCTGAGCCTTTTCCTTCTGCATCCTGCATTTCAGCAAAGGTAAAGTTCAGTCAGCACTTCTGGGTGAGGAGGGTAATGCTGCAAGGGCATTTGAGTGTTCTCTTGCTTATGGCATTTCTTTTCATTTATTTGCCTTTTGTCCAGAAACTGCTGATCAATCTCTAGGTACCTTTCAGAAGAAAAGGCATTGTCGATTTCCCTGCAATGAGTTTGGCTGTAGGGCCCATGAGAGTCACCCAGGCTGGTTTACACTGCACTGAAATAACACTACCATAGCAAATTCTTTTATTCAATAAATGGGAAAGCTCCATTCTGCTCTGGCATTAACACTAGATACTTACTGTATGAAGAATGAAAAGGTGTGGTCCTCAGTGTGTGTTGGAGCACATGGAAGCAGGTGTGGAGTGGCACAGAAGGAGCCCATGCAGTCATGGGGCAAGTGTTGTGGCTTCATGTGCAGGATGAGGTGAGCAGCTCTGTGTGGCAGCAGTGGCTGGCCAGGTGAGAACTGCGGCTGCCAAGGGGGTTGTCAGGCACAGCAGAGCCAGGTGCCTCTGTGGCAGAGGAGAGGGGGAGCTAAAGGTTTGAAGGGGGCTACTGAAAACAGTGATTCAAGTAAGGGATTTCATGTCTTTATATGAACTGGAAGTCTGACAGGAGTGGAAAAGGTCAGAAATTACAGGTGAAGAGGTCATGCTTTAGTTTATACTGTTTGTCTACTGTTTGTCATTTTTAATCTGCACACCTGAAAAATGTTCAGTTGGATTTTGTTACAACATATCTTTGCAGGCTATATATGTTTTCTTCTGCCCTTTAGGTCTCAGTGTAAGTAGCTGAGGTCTTTTATTTCAGCAGCATAAGTGTAGACTACTTTTCTATTTATAGTTATTTTCTGACCACAAAAATCAGCATTACTCGAGTCACCTGCGTTTTACAAGAACTCAAATGTCTTATTATTTCAGTAAGTAGTTGTAAAAATTGAAATTAACATTCTCTAGAATATGTCTAAAATTCCATTAATATCCCTTGAACCTTACAGCGCTGAAGTCTAGCTGCTTCAATTTAATTCTCATCTAGAAAGTCCTAATGCTCTTCACAAGCAGTGTAACTTAGATCAGCTGCTTGAGAAGTAAGTGTACTAAACAGTTACAAGTCTTGCACCAAAGATAAACTCTTGTAATGAAATATCTTGCCTTTTTTAAGCTATGTATGATGGTTAAGGTTGAACAATGAAATAATACTACTGTGAAATCTCACATCCTAGAATATACTATAGACTGAGCACTGCTGTCATGGGTAAATGTTGCTAGAACAAATGAAGTAAAATGTAGCCTAAGGAATGGCATCAGAATTTTTAAAAGTATTGTCTGTGACACTGATCAGTCCTTTTCTGAACAATATCTAGTCCAAGAAGACTTTTTTTCTAGCAGAATCTAGGCAATCAAATCTAACATTTAAATTAAGACTAAAAAATATACATATTTTTGTTCTATGTACATATTTCTGTTCTTAAGTAAAATTTCATTTCCTCAGATATATTTCCTGTTCAAAAATATTTTCCACATTTTTCAATTTGAGATTTTTTTTTTGTCTTTTTCTCCAACTGAAAATTGTTGATTATGAAGTGGGATCTGGAGAGAAAAAAGTTGCTAAAAATTCTTGACTACTACAGATGTGACTGACTTTTGAAGTTTTCACATGACCAGGAATTGTCTACTATGCACCATGATGATTAAAACTTTTATTAAACTATTCAGTTTTAGTACTTGAATTATATTCTAAGGCTGAATAGTGTATCTGGTGAACTTTGCAATTGCTGCTTTTTGATAAGTGTTGAACTTGCTCTTTCACTCTTGAAGAAAATACATTTGGTTAAAACAAGCTTTATTCCATTTTTGACACCTTAAGAAGCTGAAAAACACATTTTCAGAAAGAAAATATAAGAGAATTCTTCTGGGACAAATTTTGAAAGTCTTCAATTTCCTGTCAACCATGACCTGCACCTGTTACCTCATTTATTTTGTAATAGCTAAACTTGGAATTTCTATTACATAATGTTTTGATCAGACAATATATAAAGTGTTTGTTTCTTGTTAGTTAAAACTCCTGGTTTTGTATTCAGATTTTTAATAGGGAATTTTGACTCATTGCCTTAGTGAAAATGGACTTAATTCGAATGATGCCTATATCTTAGATTTATTATTGTCTAGATAGATTACCATTTAATAATGCTGCGTGTAAATCCAATGCTGTACAACTAAGTTAAACCAAAAAGTCTTTCTGCTAGGTCATATTCTTTCTCTGAGTTTTCATTAAAAGTTGTATATAGAAATCTCTTCAGTAGATATTTTCACTGTGTGTCTTAAAACTACTCACTTCTACAAGCTTAAATATTGTTGTTGTGTTATAGTATAGATACTTTGTGAATCAGGCAGAACTGTTAACTTGGCTTTAAGGAAAATCTTTAAGTTGAAAATTATTGGGGTGTTTTGTAATTTGAATTTAAACTGAAATCCTAGTATTTGGATGTTTATTATAGAGTTATACTTCCTTACCAAGTAGTCCTGGGGTGCATATTGCTTTATAAAAAATTATTGGGTTTGAATGTTATTTAACCTGATCAGAGGATAATTTATTGTTCTGAAGAAGCTCACATGCTCTCTGATCAAAGCTCCTGCTCAAAGAACAGCTATGAGATGAGATCAAGCTGCTGTAAACTTTATCTGCTTGGGTTTTTGAAAGCTTTCTGGAATGAAAAAGGGTAAAATCAGGCATTTTTTGAAAGGTTTCTGTATAACATAAAAGGCAGCAATTTCTTCACATTGCACAGTACTACACTGAACTGTGACATTTTAGGGCACACTAGAGGAATTCTGCAAAATTCAATTGCTCTGTTGAACAAGATTATTATTTCTTGTGTCACATTCAGAGAAGAAACTCAGAGATTATATGTTTCAGCTGTCAGTATAAGCAAAGAATTGGTTAATATAGAAACTTAGACCTAGATCTGCTTGCCCTCAACCAACATATTTTGATGTTGTGAAGGCCAGCTGTACTGCTCTTCTGGCCTCTTGTGCTCCGGTGGCATGAGCCTGGTGCTCTTCCCTCCTCCCCTTACCCAATTCCTGCTGCTTCCCAAACTCCTGCACTTTTGCCTAAGCTGCTGGAATCTAGCTCAAGTCAGGTCTCCTTCAAAGTAAAAGTTTCTGCTAGGAAATTAATAATTTGAAAGGAAGGTCTCACATTGTGTTTGTGTAATTATTCTTTTTATGTCTGACTTCCCTGATTTTGGCTATTTCTGATGATTCTTTAAGATATCTTTGAAATACATACTTAACCATTTTTATAAGGTATCTCTAGTAATGGAAGGAGAGATAGAGAGGAAGAGTTTCCATGTTGTATGTGTTGCTTAACGTCAAAATCAAGAAACTGTGGAAGTAATAGAGCTAATTTTAATAGCTGGGGAAATGGGTGAAAGCAAAAACTAAAAATAATCTAATGCTTAAGAGAGTAATTTCACCATCTCCCTTGTGCACCTAGGCATGTTCTTATTTAGGGTATGTGAATTGCTTACTTCCTGAGGTTTATTTAGTGAGAACTCCAAGAGAGTGATGTAAATTATATTAGCTGGGTGTCTGAAATTAGATGATATAAATACCATCCTCAGGGACAAGAAAGCATTCTTGAAACATTCCTGTCAAGTACATTCTTAGAGGAGGAATGTAATGCTTATGCAATTTATTTAAAGAAACCAAAACAACAAAACAAGCCAAAACCATACCACTTTTGCTATGTGATTTTCCCCTTTTAATCACATACATGAGAGAAAAAAAACCCAAAACAGTTAAGACCAAAAGAAAATGATCTTGCTTAAGAATGAAATTTGTTTTTGAAGTATATCCATTGGGTCCAACCTACTCAAAGTGTGGATGACATTAAAGATTGTTGGTACTTCAGCAACTGTAAACATTGGCTTTATGAACTGGGATATGTGATACTTAACGCTAAATCCGATTCATTAGGGTGAGTGGCTTGGGTTGAATTTTTTGTTCCACCGATTATTTAAAAATCATTACTTTTGTTAATATTCTCAAGAATACAGATTTTGAACTGCATTAATTCATTTTAGGGGTCTTCAGCATGAAGTTGCCTGGTTTTGTAATTTTTAGGTAGTAGTGGAGGAGCTACTCTCTTTAGTCTAGATTTTCCAAGTAATTTACTTGAGTAACAAGCATTTTCTATCATTCATTTTGATACCAGAGTGAATACTTGTTTAAATTTGTGAGCAGTGTCTGTAGGGTTTGTACATGGTATGATTTGTACATATATTATTTAAAATCGGATGGATTTTGGGTTGTAAATTTAAGCACACCATCATCTTTTTAAAAAGCATAATTAAAACTGTAGTTTTAGAAGATCTTATGTAGACAGTTGATACCTCATGTCTTCTTTACTCCTGCTTCCATCACTGTTTTTGATATTGTTTGGTGTCATTATAGGAAACCTGTCAACCAGTAAGAAGGGATTAGGTGTAAGGATTAGGATTAAGGGCACTGGAGCACCTTCTCTGTGAAAACAGACTAAGAAAGTTGTGGCTGTTGAACCTGGAGAAGAAAAGGTTGTGTAGAGACCTGATAGCAACCTTCCAGTATATGAAGAAGCCTACAGGGAAGTCAGAGAGGGAGTTTTCATTAGGAATTGTAGTGCTAGGACAAGGAGTAGTCAGTGCAAATTGAATGACATGAAACTAGGTTAAATTTTAGAGAAAAATTTATTTCCTTTGAGTCTGGTGAGGCACTGGAGCTCAGGTTGCCCAGGGAGGTTGATGTGTCAACCCTGGCTGTGTTGAAACCCAGGCTGGACAAGGGGATTGGGACTAGATGATCTTTAAGGTTTCCTCCAACTCTTAGCATTCTGTGATTTTATGATTCTGTTAATATCAATATCTATGCAAACTGAATTTTCCTGAACCACTATGAAGTAGACCAAAGTCCTGTCCATAATATATTAGAGATTTTTTTGGGGTGTCTTTTTAAATTTTTTTTTCAAGACTCAAAATTGTTATTAATATCAAAGAGAACAAATACACAAAAGAAATGCTGCAGGTCTCAACACACTATTCTCCCAGAAAACAAACAAACAAACAAAAAAACTCAGAGAGGAAACAGACACTGTGTAAAACTGCTTTTCCTTTTAAACTCATCTGTGGAAAGACTTAGCACTTTGAAACTACAAATGCCATGCTTTGTTCATATTGGAAACTTCACCATTTTTCAGCCTCCATTAAACAAAACCAGAAAGCAAATAATAACTGAAGTTGCCAGGAAAGAAAAAGCTAAAACAACCACATAGCTATTGATCTCCTGAGTCTCAATGGGTTTTCCAAAAGTCGTGACCTTGAGAAGAGAAGCCTTTTTAAAAAAGAAAGACAGAGGGGATTTTTGCAGGACAAACACATTTTTTACGAAGTCTGATCGCTCAAACATCACAGTCTCCTCCTCATTGGCTAGGAAAGGAGATACATTAAAGTATTTCAAGACCAACATAACTTGGACCACCTATGCCTGTAAATTCAGCCTAGGATTAATTCTTGATGAGAAAGCTGGGGATTTTCTTTAGAACCTGAAATTTGGACTATTTGTAATGAGACTTTCTTATGGCAGTCAGTTCTGCAGGTAAGAGTATCACACAGTTTACACCCGTCTGCACACACACATGCTTTGCCTCACCAAAGAGACCTCTTCAGTGCCCCGTCTTACGCCCCAGCAGCCACTCAGAACTGTATGTTAGAAAATAAAGACACCTAGTAGCTTTTGTGTAGATGCTTCGTTTCAAGTGCAAGACAATCCCCTTACCTTTGCCAACACAAAATACAACCCTTATGCAACTATCTATATGGGTAGGCAAATGCTAAAGAAACATTTCCAGACCTGTTAATTTACTGTTTTTTGTCTCTAAATTGACTCTGTTATTATGATGTGTTACTGTGAAATGCAAGAATAATCTGGTCTTGGGTTTCAAGGTACATATTCCCATCCAAGAATTTATTGAAAATATTATACAGCTTTAGAGAAAAAAATGAAAGAGAATTGAAGATTTGCGCAGAGCAATCTCCATTACTATCATATTTCGATTCTTGTGTGTTTTACTTGTCCCAGTGTTCACTTCATGTTAATTTTGTTTCATTTAATAAAATCAGATACACAATTTACAGTCAGTTGTCATGGAAGAATGCTTCTGTCATTTGCCTTAGTGAAAGAAATTCAACTGTTGCTAAAGAGTTTTGAGTTGAAAGTCCATAAGCTCAAACATCTTTAAGAAAACTTCAGCAAGAGAAAACTTGGCTTTTTGTCAGTTTTTTATATTAAAATATTTTCCAACTCATAGCAGCTATGTAGTTTCAAAATACAGCTTTAAAGCTTACTCCTTTAAAGTCTACATAAACCTGGCCACCCAAGCCATACTTTCTTGAATATTTATGAAAAGTATGTTTTCAATGAGGAAACATCTCCAGCTGTTCAGTTGGTCAAGTACTTCACCCAGGTGTTTTAAAATGAGGATGGTGAGGCACTGGAACAGGCTGCCTGGAGAAGTCATGGATGCNCCAAGCGCCTTGGCCCATCTGCCCTGCACTGGGTATTGTGTCGGTTTTGCTGGCTCCCATGTTCTTCTGAAACTTCCCTGTGTTGCTGTTCCTTATCTGTCTGATTTATTTTAAGAGAAAGAATGTATGTTACACTTTTTAGGCAGTGGGCCAAACCCAGTAGAATACTTGCAGAAAGTATTTTTTAAAAGAGGGAGGGGATAAGAAAAAAGCCTGTAGCTAAGTACACTTTTTAGCAAAAGTGAAGCTCCATTGGATGGATGTATCAGTTTAGATCTTTTTTACTGATACGAACAAGTTACTATGCCTCCTGTGTTATTTGAGGTGTAGCAGTGGATCATGAGATATATGCACATCTCATATGAGAAGCTGCACATATAGGTAGATATCT
>VZTT01063007.1:23597-33565 GCA_013400855.1 Buphagus erythrorhynchus | reverse complement strand
AGAAGCCAGTAATTGTGGAAAAGAACTGAGATGATTCTTCTGTTTCCTGCTTGGATTCTAAGAAAAAGTCATTGCAATAAACACAGATACAAAAAGAAGTTTCAGATTATATTAGAAACCTTGGAGTCCAGATCATGCTAGTATGACACTCTACAGTACCTGTAATATAATCAGCGCTCATGAGTTTAGGAAATCATTTGGAAAGTAATTTAAAATTTAGGATTGAAATATCTTTATAAGCAGCAAAATACCAACAAGTTGTGATATGATATGTTCATTTCCACTTGGTCTTCCTTTTTCTTTTTACTGCACTTATGTTTGTTTAAGTCAGCACTCCTTTCCTTGAGATTGCCTCCGAACAAGTGATCAGACACTCAAAAATAATTGCGCAGGTCATACACCAGAAAAAATTTCTAGCATTGTATACTTAGCTGTTTCTGAAGACCAACCGCTCTCTAAGACAGCTCAGGTTAAGAACCTAAAAGCCAAAAGGTCAAGAATCCTAAAATGTTGAACTGAAACAAAGCATGCTAGATTGATTACACAAAAAACTGATACATAAAGGTCATAAGATGATCAATCCATTTAAAATTTCAAATATACTTGAGAAAATCACTTGCTGTATGATTTTTTTAATTTTTAAAAAATAAGTAGAAACACCTGCAAGACAAAATATAGTTTTGATTTGCCAAATGTTGGCTTCCTTACAAACCCTGTGCACAATTAACTGGATTCGTATCTTACCCATTATTTTGTGTATGAACTATTTTTCGAACTTTATTTTCTTTCTCTTACACAATTTACTGCTCTTTCAAAAATAAAAATATTCCATCACCTTTCTTCAGGCTGACAGGGTTACAGAAAACAGAAGTACCTCAGGATTCTGAAAGCACTTCCCAGTCACTATTACTTGAGTTTGAGTACAAGAGTTTTAATTCTCAAAGAGGCATGATGTCCAAAAAGAAACAATAGTCTGAAAAAAGATGAAAAATTGTAGATTACTTTCACAGGCTCTTATTCCACAATGGAGAAAATATCCACATTGTAGCCAGGCTTCTTTGAAAAGAATATTTTCCTTTTATACAGAGATAAAAAGCAAAGCTTTCAGGTCAGAGGCTATAGGGGAAAAGAGCTAATGTCTCCCTGCTTTGATGTTACAAGTAGTGCCTCGTTACAGAAGTGTATTAGAGCTACCAGTAAACTGAGCCAGCATATTTAATAACCAGTTTCAGTATGGGTGGCATATGGATCATTCTGTACATAACACAGCAAGCAGTCATATGCATTAGCAACAATACACAGACCTTTAACATGTTTACATTGCTTTAAAATATGGCATAGCTAAAAGGTAACTTTTGATTTATAGATCCTGCAGGAAGACTTCTTATAGGTGTATCTGTAACAACTATGGACAGCAAACTAAGATTAAGAGTTCCTCTCTGAATAACATGTAATACATATAATGGGGCTTGTACTGGTGTGTAATATCTGGAAACAGCACTTTTCAGTCTGTGAGTACTCAACACAACAGTGATTAATGGTATTTGGTGCCTCATTGGCTTTTGAAGCTGAAGGACTGCAGGTTCGAGCAACCAGCCCAAAACAGCATGGTCTGGTGCACTTGTCTTCCACAGACTCCTGGGAGCTGAAGGACCAAATGCACCAGTTTGTATTGGTCCTAATGCATCAATGCCTCTAATTGAGCAATTTACCTATTAACCTTTGGAATAGCATATCTCAAAATCAGAATATGCTAGAAGGACATCAATAAATATTACCTTCAAAATCAACCAGAATTATTAATTAAACTTTCAGTGTTATGTAGCACCAAGCTGTGTAACAGTAAGAAATACCCTTAGGGAAAAAAAAAAACAAAACAAAACAAACTCAAATTATTTTTACTTATTTTTTTTTGTACCCATGTAAATTGAAAATTGGAAGGACTACTAATCCTCAAATTAACAAAAGTAATATTTATTCTCTTAAGTATTTTATGTCCTCCAACAGACCATTACATACCATAGAGCATAATTTCTGATTGAGTTTTCTATAATTAGGGAAATTATGTTCGTTTGGATATTATTAGTGAAATACTAATTGCTGGGTGAGACTACTGATTATGCAAATATGAAAATTACATTAATACTATTTATATACCCTGTAGTTTGAGCATTGCTTAGTAGACAGAGAGATTATTCACCAAAATCTGTCAAAGATCTCAGGTAATCAGAAAGCTGAAGTGCAATGACCCTACATTTGAACCACAGGTAGATAAACCCTGGCAATTTTACTTGTGCATACAGGAACTTCTGCAACAACTCTAGATTTCAGCCAGAAGTGAGCCACAAAAAGGAGTTTGTGAAGGAATTTCAGTCTCTGCAGGAAAGATGGAAAGGATTCAAAAGAAATGGAAAACCAGTAAAAATTCTGGGAATGGGAAAATGAAAAGGAACATGAGTTCAGGGGAAACTTAAGAAAAAAGGGAATAAAAAAAAGCTAGATATAGGAAGAGTGTGGATGAAGAAAGAAAACTGCAAAAAAATAAAAAATGGGGAGCCTTAAATAGAGAGGAACAAGGGAAATACCAGCTTTACTAAATGTTTCCTGGTAAAGCAGCAAAGAAACAAATCACTCTCCCTATAGATTCAGGTACCTGCCACAAAAAGTCCAGGAGGAGTTTTTGAGCCTGATTATTCTTAACAGATTTCCAAATTACATTTTTTGCTTTGTAAGTTTTATTTATAAATATATTTAAGATGAATGATTCACTGGAAACATTGGAGAGCACAATGTCCTAAATAACCACAGCTTTTCTAGACTTGGTTTCCACACATGTAAGATATGTTTTAACTGATGATACTGACTTCAGAATGCTATTCTCTCTGCTGGAAGATACACCTCCAAAAGCACAGGTGTCTGAAGGGAGCTCATCTTCCTGTCCCTCCCACTGTAAACCCGTTGTGCCTTCTGAGGTCATATCAATTCTTCACCACATAGACATGAACATGTGCTGTATGGAAAATAGGTGCAGCAGAAAAGGCTAACAAGCCCCACTACAATATTGTCAGGAGCAGAGAGTTGTAAACTGGGACCCAAACCCACAGCAGCTATAATCATTTCTTGAGGTGCCTCAGAGCTCTTAACAAGGAAAACAACAAAAAATGCAGATCTACTTTTTCAGTGGAAGGTATGACACACAAATATTACATTTTCTTTCTCTCAAATGATTGGAAGTGACAATGTTGTGATGGACTACGTCTTTTTTTCTGTTTCAACATCTGTTTTGGAAATCTCCAGGTTTTCCAGACATTTATAGGCTACCACCTCAGTAACACAATTGTGAAACTCTTTAAAAACTTTCTGCTCTGATCTGCCAGTTTTTCATCCTGCCTCCACACCAATTTCTGCCTTACTGCTGAAGTTTCTGTAATGGCAGGTGAGTTCCCTAATCCCTTTTTCTTTTCATACATTAGCATAACTCTACTCCATCTAGATCAGAATGCTTTTTAGATCCATTTTCTCCCCTTTCTTTTGGAAAGCTCCCATTCTAGCTCCCATAGCGGGACCAGAAGGAGCAGGTGAGGGTTTCCAGGTGGGAAGTAAGCAGGGTGATTTTTGTGTGCAACTCATAGCAAGGTAGGGTGCAGTCATAGGGATCCCTAGCAGGTTGATATGCTTCCTCCCTCACAGAACAGTTCTTTTTTGCCCTTGTTTGTTCTTCAATAATGAGTCACTGGGAACAAAGACTATCTAGTGCGTGTGCTTGGGGAAAAGAAAAAATAAACAAACAAATGAAAAATCTCTACTGCTACCAAGAAATAGTGATGAGGCTTTTCTTTAGAAAGCTATGTGACTTATAAACAATATATGACTGCCACGTGCTAAAAAGGAACAAGGTCTCTAGTGAGAAAGAAACGAAGTGTTATTCTTAAAAGACAAAGTCAGGAGATACAAAAGGGCATACATCATTTCCCTCTGAAATTGTATGATAAAATGACAGCAAAAATCAGCTTAGAAGCAATATGTGAACTAGCCTTCTGTGCCTCCTGCTCTCTTCCTTCCAAGACTAAATGGATCTGTGTCTCTCTTTTGTCACATTGTTGTAACTTTCATTCAGTCTCCCCACTTCACCTTGACCGCATCTGAACAGTGACAATATGTTTCTTGTTCTTCACACTTTTCCCAGTAAGGATCACTGACAGCCTCTTACTTTGTATTTTCTCGGCTTTTCAGACAGGGATTTTTTTTTTCCTTCTTTTTCACCCAGCCATCATCATTGCTATTTGGAGAGAATTTGGTTCAATTTCCATTTTAAACATGAAATGTTTGAATTAGCTCATAATGTCTCCCAGCTTGCAGAGGAAAGAGCTGGTCTTTAAAAACGAAAAAATAAAGTTTAATTTTTCACAAAATAAAAAATGAAAAGCTGCAGAATAATCTTAAATCATTTTATACTGCACATAGAACTTCAAAATAATGAGAGCTCTTCAATTTGGAAATGATTGGGGTTCTAGGCATATGAATCAGAGAGAGCTGTAAAATTATTAGTACACTGCAACATCTTTCATAAGCACTTCAATTCAGAGGTGATCAAAGATTCTGGACTTGCAGAGCAATTTACTTGGCATTTGCAGGAAAGCCTCAGTCTTTCAAACTGAAGCACTCTTAACACTATGAAGAACTTCAATAATTTTAAATTGGCATGTACCATACATGCCTAGAAATCCAATTCAGGTTTTAAATAAAAACACTGTAACTTCAGAAGTATGAAGAGTTCACCCACAACAGAACAGCATTCTAGCCTTTCCAACTGAGCCTAGCTGTTATTTCTCCCATCCTAGGTTTTCTGGCATGAGAAGTTGCTGAAAACAGAAGTGAGTGAGGTTTTTTTTTCTTTTTATCCTTGCCTCCTGATTATCTATGAATACTTTCCTAAACTCAGTAAACTTCTGGACAGCCTTAGTTTGCAAGCTGATTTCCAAGGTGCAAATGTTAGTTTTAAAAAGTTTTAAATACTTTAAATTAAATACAGAAGGCAATGTTTAAGCCAAATCAAAGATGTAATATGTTTCCANGTCTTGCAAATAGCTTAGGTTTGCAAATAGCTGTTCTTAAGGGAAACACAGAGTACACAGAGTTCTGAAACAATATTGATAGAACAGGAAAATAAAATTCAGTCTAAATTTTAAAAATTTAATTTTAAAATGTAATTTTTAAGTTCCCTGAGCAAGACAGGTCTTGTGCTGACCCAGTAGATCCTTTGCTTCCATGCAAGATGTCCTGCTATGTAAAACAGACTCTTGTCACCAGCAAACTTATGATGACTCTCAGTTTTGCATAGCATGCAACCACGTTTCCAATCACACTGGCCAAACCAGAAACCCTTCCTTGTGGGTGGTCACATAAGGGCTACAGTCTATAGAAACTCAAAGATTTTTTCCTTATTGACACAGAGGCAGGACAGTCTGAGACATACATGAGGCAGCCAATGATATTTCAGGTATGATGAGGTTTTGACATTCAGTTCAGAAAGTATTCTGTTCAGTTCTAACCAGGTGCTAGGAAGACATCAACACAAATTTGAATAGACCTTGATAATGCTGGGGACAACTGTTGCACCAGAAACAAGGAAGTGGAGGGAATCAATCAGATTAGGTAACCCCAAATGTCTCCCTCAGGCTTTAAAATCACACAGAAGTTGTTTTGGTTTCATGCAGGTGATGTAGTGATGGATGGAAAAGCCCCAGACAGCATAATCGACTTCTGTCACAAATGGATAAGACTTGCTGCCATTATTTTAGATTTTACCACCTGTAAGTAGCTTCTCCAATGTACAGCATACCAAAATAATTTTATTTGGGAAGGAACTTCTGGAAGTCATCTGGTTCAACCCCTAATTCAACAGAGAACCAGCACAGATCAGGTTGCTCAGGATTTTGTACAGTCAATATCTGAATATCTCCAAGGATGTGGTTTTATAAATCACTAATACTTCTTATGTTGTTCCTCTGTTAAATTACAGTATCCTCAAATTAGGAAATTTTAAATTTTCTACCTGAGACATTGATAGTGAGGTCTGTTTCTAGGGATGGGACATATCTATGAAATATTAATGTGATATAAACCAATGCAGGGGCCCTTGAATGTTTTTAGTTCTACCAGAGTTCATGTGATCTACGATAAGAATTCTGCTCTGTTCCCCATGGGTTATAGCTTAGCCTCAAGACTTAGTGGATGTGTGACTTCATGTGAATTTAGTGGAGACTATGATGTCTATAAACCCTTACAAAATCTCACACACAAAAAAAAGGTATTAGTAGGTTTCTACCTCAAACTATGCCAGGCTCACTGTCAGATAGCAAAACTGCTTACAAATATCCATCATAATGTTCTTAGGCTTATAAAACTAATTTAGCCCTTTGTGGTGCAGACTGACAGGAGTTAGTACTGAATGCTTTTTAAAGAAAGCATCCTCTTTTCCTAAAAATATAAAAGGACACTAAACCTCTCCAGAATCTTTTAAATAATGAAACCTGAAGTATCTGTAACTAGACAATGTGTGACAGAGCTTGAGGACCAAACCACAACTGTTGGACACAGCACTGTATGTTGAATCTTAATTATTTCCAACCAGATTTGACTTTCCTTTCCTACATATGCTATACGTGAAGTTTGAAAGCAAACTTGTTTTGTAAATGTTAGGAGAAGAACTCTAGTCATAGCTTCAAGTGGGAAACTATCTAAGTGTTCACTGTTAGATCTAGATCCAGTCAGAAAATGATGAGACCAATAAGCACATATTTCCCAATGCCTAAATTCTTCATAATTTTACCTGCTGTCTTAAATGACGTTTAAAAATGTTTTATTTTATTTCAGGAAAAAAAAAATATTTTAGCTTACAATAGCATTTAACTTTGATGCTTACCTATTGAAATAAACCATATGGGAGAGAAATGTGTTCCTACCTTCCATGAAGCTGATGTTTGGCTTGATAATGTTCTGTAAGACAAGGTTGTTCAAATAAAAGACAAAATTAGTTAATGCTACTACAACTACTCTGTGTAGTAGCGAGACGACTCCTATAATTTTTGAGCCAAGATCTCAAA
This sequence comes from Buphagus erythrorhynchus, assembly GCA_013400855.1. Classification (NCBI taxonomy): domain Eukaryota; kingdom Metazoa; phylum Chordata; class Aves; order Passeriformes; family Sturnidae; genus Buphagus; species Buphagus erythrorhynchus. The sequence goes on along the minus strand of VZTT01063007.1, from coordinate 26,459 downwards.
ATGTTCATGACATGACAAAAATCTAGAACTCTTAATCTATAGATAATATTTCACCCTCTTCAGTGTTGAGGATTATTGTTATGCTTTGAGCAGTTTAATCCAGTAATTAAGAATTCCTTTTATACACCAGGAACTATCCGAAATCAGCTGCTTTCAGCCTCTCCAGAAGCCTCAGGCTAGGAGGAGAAAAAGGTAAATAAGGTCAGAAAAATTGTATAAGCTCAATAAGCTCTAATAATAACTTCATAGATTTCCCTTTAGGATTCACTTCAACCTCTTAATATATTTTAAAAAGCAGCCTGCCTAATGTCCTAAAATTTAAAAATGTGCTAACAAATTTTTTTAAATACCATTTTTCAATACTAATTTGAGAAGATTTTGAACTAAGAAAAATGGTTTTTCAAGTCAAAACCAGCATCTCTCATTTGGTTTTGCTGTGGTTTTTTAAAAAAGCACCTTTTTTTGTTGTTTCCATGCTTGAGACAAAAAAAAAAAAAGAGAATGTCTTAAAAGAGTGAAAAAAAACTAAAATAAGGCTGCAGATTAATTAATTAGATGAGTTGTCCCCCATAAATAAATAGTCCTTAAGACATAAGCAATGAATATTGTTTTCCTTTCTAAGTGGAGAAAGTATTCCCTTGTTTTACCAGATCCACCCATCAGAAAACAACAGAATTGTGAAAAAGGAAGGACTGTGGTTTGGTGGGACCACCTGGAGAGAACAGTTCAGAATGGGAGATGAGCTGAAAAGGGATTTCCACATATCCCCTCGGTGCAGAGGCTGTTGAATGCTTCCTCTGGTCTCATATACCAGAGCTACAATGGACAACTGCTGCCAGTGGGAGTACTCCCCTCTGCATAAAGGCATCAGCATAAACCAAGGCCTGCTGTGATGAGACTTTGTGCTTCTCTAAGGACTAAATTCCTCTTGAGTGTAGAATAATTAGAATAATTCTCCATTCATGAGAGACTAAGAGAAATTACTTTAGATTAAAAGAATCAAATTTTGTTGAATCTGTTCTTGGCACATGTTTGCACAACTTAGTCCAAGTTGAAGGATCTTAAGCTAGGAAAAAAGCATATATTACTTCTTGCTAATAGATGATTGGCTCAAAGAAGTTACTAAGTTGGATAATAAACTGGATACTAAATGGAGTGATGGACAGGGTAAAGTCACTTCTCACATTTCCAGTATATGATCTTAAGATACTCTGGGATCTTTGAGGGTATAATGCTGCCATTTGACTTAATTTTTTCCTCCACCAGACCCTCCACCTCATATAAATCTGGAAAGAAGCATTTCAGGGATGGGAAAAAAATTCAGAAGACTTTATGTCCTGAAATGCCTGATCCTGCTCTCTGGACTAATGGGTGATGTGAGGTCAGCACTCCACCTGTACAGCAGTTCATTAACCTTCATGGTGGTGGGGCACCTGAGCAGGCAGGAGCCCTCTCTACTACACCAACAGCTCCTGTGACCACACTGGCACATTCAAACCATGGGAACTAATCCAAGGCAAGCAGCACTCCATTCTGTTGGGTTTTGAAGGTCATCAGAGACCCTCAAACAAACCCAAGAATAACCCAGAGTTTGTGACTTTTTTGCTGCAACCAGCAGACACCCACAGCATGGGAGATAAGGAGTGAGAAATGCTGGAGGGAGCTGCTCCAGAGACCCAAGCTGAGGGCTTTCCAAGTTCTTCCAATCATTCTCATAAGAGAAACAGCAGAACCATTTTGAGCGTTTCACCAAGTCAGTAACACATTTCAAAAAATATTTAATTTTCTCTCTGATGAAACAAGCAATAAAACTTCAAGGTCCACATTAAGGGTGGGGGTTTGTCTGGTAGATTTTATTGTCATTTGTATCACTACAAGACATATGCAGGTAGGTGTACGAAAACACAGAGGAGAACTTGAAAGGCACATTTCCCAAGGGTCCCACTCTCTCTGCTATAGTGTTTCACTACCCTTCTCTTATCACAGAATTATAAAATCATAGAGCCACAGAACTGTTTGGTTTGGAAGGGATCTTAGAGATCACCTACCTCCAAGCCCCCCGCCATGTAAATCCTCTACTTAGGCCAGGCTGCTCAGAGCTCCATCCAAGCGGGCCTGGAACACTCCCAGCGATAGGGCACACACAGCTTCTCTGGGCAGCCTGTTCCAATGTCTCATCACTCTCACAGGAAAGAGTTTCTTCCTAATATTCAATCCAAATCCCCCTTCTTTCCGTTTAAAGCCATTACTCTTTGCCCTTCGTACATGCCCTCTCCAGCTCCCTCGTAGTTCCCCCCTCGTATGCCCCTTTAGGCGCTGGAAGGTGCTGTGAGGTCTCTCAGAGAAGCCCCGGAGGCAGAGACGCGGTCGGTCCCCGCTCCGGCAGCACACCATCGTGTGTGGCTGGAGATGCCCGTTGCCCTGCTCTGCGGGACAGGCGGCGGCCGGCAGAAGGCGGGCGGGCGGGCCCCGGCCGCTCCCCTGGCAGCGCGGCCTGAGGGAGTCGCCGGGCGGCCCCTCCTTCCCCCCTTCTCTCCCTCGCTGCCCCCCGTCTCCGTCTCCCCCCGCTCCCACGGGAAGCGGCGGCGCTGACAGCATGCCCGTGCGGCTGCGGTCCGGCTGTCACTCTGCCTCGGGCCGCTATTGAGGGCCGAGAGCGGGGCAGCCCCGCCCGGCGCGGCCGCCGATCGCTATCGCGGGGCTGCGGCTGCCCCTGCCATGAACCTGGCTGCGGGATGGCGGCTGGGGGCTGGCAGCGGGAGGGGCCGGCCAGCGGAGAGACGCTGATACAGTTTGGTTTCTTTTCTTATTTCCCTCTCCTTTCTCCGGCGCTCAGTCTTTTGTGTCAGCTTTCAGAAATGC
>VZTT01063007.1:8597-21097 GCA_013400855.1 Buphagus erythrorhynchus | reverse complement strand
CATTAGTACTGGTCATAATATTTTCTTCATAATATTAAAAAAATAATTCTATAAGTACATATCCTTTCTCAGATAATCCAGGAACATCTAAAGCAAAGATCTGCCCCAGCTGTAGGGGTGATTTGTTCTCTGCTTCCTGAAAATCTGGCACATTTTTGGGAGAGAGGGGGTGGAATTCTTGGTTTTATTTGTATTTATGAGCCAACTGAGGCATTGGCTGTGCTAAACTAGAGTCTGATGGCAGTAGGGGACTTTTGCAGTAAGACTGACAAGTTGCTGGTGCTTAGGGAACAAGGCAATGGAACTAAGCACCATACCCATTGCTTTACACATGTTACATGGAAGGATCCTTTTAATCATTGCATCTGAAAAGCTACTTTTTACACTCACTTTACTATTCTTTCACGCTGTCAGAGTGGTGTCCATACAGAATGCACTTCAGTATCAGTAAGGATGTGGTTGTGGTGCTAAACAAGAGAAAATGGAAGAAAATGCTGTCTGTCTTTCATTATTTTACTTCCCATGGTCCTTGGCCTTATCTGTCAGGGTTCTTGCAACATTTTTTTCCCTCTTAACATATGAGGTTTTGCCTAAAAAGACAAAACACCTGCACCTGTACAACTCCCACAGGAGTTTGTCTCCTTTGCCTGTCACTCTTTCTCACCTTTCCCTGGATAAACTGCAGTGGAAAGCAGTCTTGCTTAGCCACTGCTCAGTGCCACAGGTGGGCTGCAGGAGGCCACAGTTCCGTGCTTTCCATCAGGGAGGGAAAGAAATTTCAGCTTTCCAGTACCCAAGACACATTCAAGCACAACTGATGGTCTGTGCAGCTTGGTCAATATCAAAGAGGAAGAGGAGTCCACAGAGGAGAAAGGGAGGGAAGGAGATGGAAATGAGAAACTAGGATGGAAAGGTGCTGATTTTAAACTCTTCCTCATAAACACCATCACTTCTTGAGCCACAACATTTAGCCTTTTGGCCGCTTTGCATTTGCTGCTTTTTCTGAAGGCTGCATTTTAAAATGAGCTTTTTAGTCAGATGCTTGCTAAAGCAGCAAATGGCGAGAGAGCTGAAACTCACAGCCTGCCCTTCACTGGCCACAAGCCGTGGCAGGAGCTCACTGCAGGGACTTGTGGCCACGGCATCCAGCTCTTCAAGGAGGGGAGCAATGGCAGGCAGGAAGAGCCTGATACTGGCAAACCAGCTCTCAGTCACTCCAGCTATGAAAGAGATGGGGCAAAGAAAAGACAAATGACATTATTTCCATCTGTTGCAATACAGAAGCTTACACCACGGTAAATTAAGCAATCCACTTGGTGTAACAGGGCGTGCTGATAGAAACCTAACCAACCATTCTTACTCCAAATCTTCACCTGGTGAAGGCCGATATCAGTTTTGGAGCTTTAAGTTTCTGACAAAGTGAAACAGAGTATTGTGCAAAAACATGTAAACCTTTCTGTTATCAAAAATGGGATTTTCAAAGACACGGGGCGTATTAAAAACTTGTGGTTTGGCAACAGTGACAACTACCAGTGTTCATATGTGAAAAAGTCAGAACCCTTCTAATCCAAAAGTCCTATTTCTTTACCTTGGCGTATCTGAACAATAATTTTAAAGGCACAAACTATGTAATGGGTAAAAAGGATAAATATAAACACAGTACTATCATGCTTACCAGTAGTTTTCTTAGGCATGATTATAACAGCTGGTGTCTACCACACAAAGGCAGTTGCATAACAGAGGCAGAAAACCTTAATCCTGTCTGTGAGGCCTTTAAAGTTTCCACTAGGATGAAGGGTGCTATAAAAATATTTTTAAGCCTGTAACTAGCAAAAATGACTTCATTATGATCTCATGTGCTGCCAGAGCACCAATTAAATTGACTTGATAATGTTATGATTAGGCAGTACTTTTCATCAGTTACAAAGCTCTTGATTGAAGAAGAGATTTGCAACATTGAAAGAAATGACCTTGTGATGTGGATTTTTATCAATGACTTTTTACCTTGCTGGTTTCCAATTACATGACAAATAAATAATAGTACTTGCAGCTTCTATTATACTTCTGAGGATCCCAAAGTACTCTGCTGATTAATTAGCTTCACAAGAGCTGTGAGAGTTAGATACATGTTATCCCATTCTTATTAACAATTCAGAATTCATATGTGATATCTTTGCCCCATTCAAATAAATAGCAAAAATCCTCTTGACTTTAGTAGGGGTAGGATTTCACTCAGACAATTTAAGCAGTTTGACCAAGGTCAGAAAATATGTTGGCAACAGAGCTGCAATATTTCTCCTTTTTCACTATAAACCAACTCAGGAAAAATGTACCCAAGGAATTACACTCTATCCTGCACGTCCATTGTCAAAAAATCACCTTTAAAAGCCATGACATACCTCTATGAACTTAATTTTAAAAATAATTAAAACAAATTCATTTATTTGGTGGAGAAAAAGATAGCATGTGTTCCAGAAAGCATTCTTTCAAGTCCTTTTCAGTCTATAATATAGAAGTGTGAGAAGACTTGCTTTTAGTATTTATATAAACATATACATTGAATAAATGTGTATTTGTATTAAATATGTTCTAATATTTGTCTCAGCAGGAATTCATAGAAGAAAATCAATGCACAATACAGCAGTCTACTTGGAGTTTCTCAGCATGTGCTAAGGCAAAATCAAAATTAAGCAATTACATCATAATAAAGAATAATTCAGAAAAAAAGCATTTGTATTCCTTGATGCTCTAAAATGTGTACTTCATGGTTACAGTTCTTTCTCAGAGCTAATTGCTGTTTAGGATACAGTGCTGTGGGTGTTCTACACATTGCGCTGCAGACTCCTTTGAAGCCTTATAGAAAAGGAGAGATAGAAAATTTGTTTTTCACTTTTCAATTATGGAGCAGAGTTGAGACAAGAAAAAAAAAGTCTTTCTGGACTCAGTTTAGAAAATGGAGTACTAGAGCAGTGACAGCTGCACTGTGTTGCTTGTTGTCCACCAGGCTGTACGATTCCCTATCAGAGGAGAAAGGGAATCTGAGCTACCTTCTTATATTTGGATATAATATGTCACCAATTAATACTCTGCTGAAAAAAAAGCATCAAAAAGTTCCTCCTTTTCAGGGATTACAGGCAAACTCAATGCCTATCCCCCAGTTTGAGCTAAAAGAATTGTGATAGCAACCCTAGCTCTTTGTTTCCTTCTTCTTCAAAAGGTATTCCAAGGATCTTGCTGTGAATGTGAGAGACTCATCATTGATTATTAAATGTGGACAGAGTGGTGAAATGTAATTCCTGAACCGGTTCTTCTCTTGTAGTGCTGGTGGAAGCAAAGGAGACTCTGGAAAGGGAAAATGAACTAGTGCAAAAGATGCATCTGTGGAGAATGGGAAGGTGACACTTTCAGATAGAGACCTATGGGAGATGAGACACTTTTGGCAAAAAAAACCCCACCAACCAACCAAAAACCCACCAAAAAATCAAGGGATGACCCTTAGTACTGACTGCACAGTAACCAGTGTGTCAGAAAAACCAAAGCTGAGGACTGCTAAAACAACTACAATTAAAAGCAATTAATTAGATAATGTGAGTCAGAGCTGGTTAATCTGCAGGGTACAATAAGCATTATGTGGGTAGACTAGCCCAACTGGGCCCTCCATGGGGATTACAAGATTTCTAATGCTATGACAATTCACAATTAATCCATTCTTTTAAAACATCTTTACTCTTGCAATATCTTTTTATTATAATAAATTTACATTATAAGTTTTGAATTTTTTATATAATATGAATACATTATAATAAGTTATGTTATAATGGTATAAACCTCTGTTATACAACCATGTAATTTCATTTGGCCAGGATGCAGTAAGTGCAGTAGTAGGGAGAAGGAAAGAACTTTACAATCAACATTTAATCTGGCTGTCAGCTCAATAACAGAAAAAAAAAATGAAGCAAGTTTTCATGGTATCCACAAAGCCTCCAGGCAACGTGAACCTTGGATCTTAAATTAATGCTTAGAGACAAAGCAAAGCATAAGCCATTTTACAGTTGTACACAGGTGGCTTTATTGGTTTTGACCCATAAATGCCAAATTTCACATAAACTTTGGTGTAACATAAAAGTTTCTTTCAAGTCACCTTTTGCAGCCAAATCAAAAGTCATGTACTGTCTTCCACAGGATTTCAAATCCTGGAATCATAAAGTGGTTTGGATTAGATGGGACCAGAAAGATCATCTACTTCAAAATTCCCTGCATGGGCAGGGATGCCACCCACTAGATTAGGTTGCTCAAAGCCCTGTCTGATATGGCCTTGAACACTTCCAGGGATAGGGCATTCACAACTTCTCAGTGTAATCTCTCTCTTTCAGTACCTTGCAACCCTCAGAGTAAAGAATTTCTTCCTAACATCCAAACCCAAATCTCTCTTTCCATCTAAAACTGTTCCCCCTTCTCCTATCACTATCTGCCCATATAAAAAGTCCCTCTCTCTCTTTTTATAAGCCTCCTTTAAGTACTAAAAGGCTGAAGTGAGGTGTGCCTGAAGGAAATATTCTCTTCTCAGTGCTGAGCAACCCCAGCTCTCTCAGCGTGCCCTCACAGGAGAGGTGCTCCTGACCTCTGATCATCTTTGTGGCTTCTTCTGGACCTGCTCTAACAGGTCCATGTGTTTCTTATGTGGGGACACCAGAGCTGGATGCAGCACACCAGGTGGGCATGAGGGCAAAAGAGAGGGAGAGAATCGCCTCCTTCACCCTGCTGGCCACCCCTCTTTTGGTACAGCCCAGGATACAGCTGGCTCCCTGCCCATGGGTGCACATTGCCAGCTCATGTCCACCAGAACCCCAAAGGCCTTCTCTGCAGGGCTGCCCTCCATAAATTCTTCTCCCAGGCTGTGCTCATGTCTGGGATTGCCCCAACCCAGATGCAGCACTTTGCACTTGGACCAGCTGAACTGCGTGAGGTTCTCATGGGCCCACTTCTGGAGTGTGCCCGGGTCCCCCTGGATGGCCTCCCATCCTTCAGGTGTGTCAACTACACCACTCAGATTTGTGTCATCTGCAAATTTGCTGAGGGTGCACTTGATCTCTCTCTGTCACTGATAAAGATATTGAAGAGCACCAATTCCAAGACAGAGCCCCGAGGGACACCACTCATTACCAGGCTGCATCTGGACACGGATTCATTGACCATAATTCTCTGTCTGTGTCCATCAATTCAGATCCTAGGTAAAAAATCACTGCTCTTCACTATCCAAGAATTACTGCTAGGCAAAGCAAGCTCTCCGTAGTGTGACATTCCCCAAATCCACATGCATTGTATTTTAGTGAGTTCTGACATATTACCAAACTATTACAAGCAATGTAGACTGGTTATGCCACAAAAAACTACCTGTCCACACAAGCAGGCATAAAATTGTTAGCATGGTTCAATTACATTCTTTTTTTATGGACATGAAAATGAAGACAAAATCTTGGAAAACTCTGTGCTGACGATTCATAATTAGGCTTTAAGTGGAGATACTTTTATGACAGATATAAAAATAAAACAAAATCCCCACAGGATTTTCAAAAGTTTTATTTATGTTCACAGAGCCTGGAAAAATTCTGAAGATATGCCTGTAGGAAGAAGACATGTTACTACTTACTGGGATATTAGCAATAAGATTTATCACCTCCTTCCAAAGACTCCCAGCAAGAAACTGTGTCCCACTGAGTTTGACAAAATAGATAAAAGGTTTGACCTCCAGTCTCTAATAACAGCAGTGGACACCAAACTAGATCATCTGGCTGGCAGGGTGAATTAGCTTGACCACTAAGTGGGTGTGATTAAAATCAGGAATGGACAGACTTTCTAGTGGACAATAAGAGACGAACAACATAGATCACTCCATTTCATGTGTCTTCTGGCATGCTATGATTCACTTTTGGAAAAATATCTTGCAAGGCTGGACAAATAAATCATAAGATCTAGTTGTCTGCTAAGGCTGCAGCTGATGAAGGAAAAAACAGATTGTGCATGATTCTATTAAGACCAAAAATGGCTACTTGATTTATTTTTTTTTCCCCACAGAAAACTTCTATGCTGCAAAACACAGAAAATGCTAAAAAAGAAGCAAATAATTCACATGTGGCATATATATATATAATTTTTTTTTCCTTGGATATTTCTGTCTTTTCTCCCTTCACCTGTACTGTTCTCCTTTATTGAATGCAATCTCCAAGAAGCTTAAATCAAATATACAAAGTCACTAAGTTCAAGCAGATTTGAAATTAGATGAAGAAAGTTCACTCAAACTTACAGACTATACTTTTGGCTTCAGCAATTCTGAAAACAAAGATAAACTATATCCGTAGGGGAAGAACCTGAAGCAACCCCTGAAATGTAGATACTATTTTCAAATGCAATTGATTTTAATAAAATTCTCTTAAAATGTTCTTCGACTTCCTATTGGTTGATAAGTGAAATGGGAAAAAACCTCAGAAATTATTATCTCAAATATTTTTATATTTGTATTCTTACAACCATCATTTCATTAATATTCAAGATTTGCCATCAAGACAATGGTTTATGAAAATTCTAGGCTCTGGTAGTTCATAAGAAATACTTTTTCGTACTATTTTTTTCCTGTTAATTCTTACAGAGCACCACTTATTTTAACTATCTACATCCCAGCTCAGATGCTGTTTCTCTTTCTTTCCAGCAAAGGATTGCATCTTTTATTTGGCCAAAATAATCTGGTCATCCACTTTTTACTTCTAATATGAATTTGGAGCGTTGTCAGCATTTTTAAAGCTTCCAAAAATAGGCTAAAATGTGTTTTAAGTAAGGATGATATGATGGGTAGTATTCAAACAAATATGTGCAACCGGTGTTGCCAGACTTGTCGTTAACATAGCACTGCAAAGGACAATAAAATAAGCTGAAGCAGTTGAGAACTTAATACTGAAGTGAATATGCACAAGTTATAAACCTTGGCAGTTCATACAAATGCAAAAAGCAATGGTAACAATTAAGATATATAAGGTGACACTTCATAATCCATCCAAATACTGAAAAATATTTTGTGCAATTCATATTCTGATACTGAGTAATTTTAAGCTAAATAATTTTACATTACAAAGAATGTTCAGGAAAGCCTCTTAATTTAAAGATCCTCTCCCTAGAAAAAATAGTAAGTGCCCCTTAACTGTGTTGTTTCCAGCATATATGTGAATATACATGCTGAAACTTCACCATCATTAGTAAAGAACTGCTTCCTTAGGTGTGAAAAGCATTATTTTCCTAGTTGAATAGAAGAAAAACAAAGGTGTGGGGAAAAAAGACAGGAAAAAGGGTATGGGTTGAAATAGGATGCAACAGGGATGCATGAATGATGTGAGAAGGTGGAGAGGGGAAAAGAACATGTGCACAAGGTAGTACTAAAAGTTAAAAAAAAAACCCTGCATGACATGAGGAACTAGAAAGAAGAAAGTCAAATCAAGAAATGGTGGGGAAGTATGCTGGTGAAAAAACCCTCTGGGGGCTATAGGAGAAGAAAAGCCCTTTGAGCTCACACATCAGTCCTAAGTGTAACCTGCTCTTAAGCACAGAAGAGAAATAAAAGCTGAACAAACCAAAGATCTTTATAAAATCTGTAGATAGTTTTCTATGGATATAGGATGGATTTTTGGACAAAATAGATTTTATAAGTGAATACATACCTATGTGTGAGCACAAACTTACCTTAACTGTAACTCTGGGATTTCAGGTGCAAAAATCAAAAAATCAGCTGGGTAAAGGAACTGAAGTCTTATTTAGCCTCACAATTCTCTGTTGCAAAGAGCCAAAACTTAAGTAGTTCACACTGCAGTTTTTGCAGCCCAAACTAAGCACGAACTAGCACTATTTTATAAAATCAATATAGAAATGTCATCTGCAAAATCCCTGCTCACCCTGCCTATCTTTATACCAGGTCATGTGTATGATAACAAAACAAACTGCAGCTGATTCACACTGCTCCTGCAAGGGGGAGTATTTTTGCATCCAAACCTTCACCCTTGCCCTTTTTGTTGTTGTTGTTGTTATTGTTGTGGTTAGTGCAAACACTAGAGAGAATCCCTTCTGCTTTATCAAATGGTTCATTAACAACCAGTGCTGATGAGTTTCTAATGACATTGCCCCAGTTGTCTGCAGCCTCCCTGTATTGCAGGCCTGGAGGCAATAACAGTCAGAAAAGTCTTTGGAGTTTCATCACCGCCACCTCCAGCAGAGACACACTAGCTGTAGTGACAAGAATCATCAGGCTGTGTTAAACTAGCAAGAGAAGGGACAAAGGGAGAAATCCTGATGGTCAAAAGTTCTACAAAAGACAACTCCTGACACTCCTGAATCCTTGACAATGTTGCTGTTAGATTTTACGTAGCGTAAATAAAAGTAAACACTCACCCATAATCATAGCATGTTTCTAACAATCCTCATTCTTTACAGTATGAAATGAAAGATAAATATTAGATACTAAAAGCTAAAAAATATTTATTTTAGTTTTAATGATTTTTTCTGCTTCGTTTTTTTCCCTGAGAATTTATTACAGTAGCTATGCTGTTTAGAGAAAAAGAATTTTTTTTTTTTCATCAAAAGAACTGCAAAGATCCATGAGAATATGGAAGAAAATAATCTCATAGATATTAACCTCATACTAATCCACTACTTCAGTCTTATGCAGTCTGCAGAGTATTAGAGATCCTTGTAAAAACATAAGTGACAGCTTCAGAATTTTTTTATAGTTTTGTGAAATAAACCTGCAGTAGATAAAGCCAAATCAAAGCTGATGTTTTTAACAAACAACACTTGTAATAAAGATGTAAATGGGTTTATCCCTTTCCATATGTTCTTGCCCATTGTTTTTGGTTTGCTTTGAATTTAAATTTTGATGTTTTTATTGAAGTATCATGAAAATTCATACATAAGAGTTTACAGGGAAAACTTAAAAGAACAACATGTATCAACTTGAGCACAAGCACTGGAAGAAACAAAATTAGTTTTAAAAAGCATGCAGACTGAAGAGGAATGTAATGGATAGAAGAGATGTCACTGTACTGGAGAAAATGATATGTAAAAAGGGGTGTTCCCATCATGGGCACTACCTAGCAAACCCCATCCTTATTTTCAGGCCAAAGAACCTCCACTAAAAGAATTCAGTCCAGTCTTCAAAGTATTGTCCTGACTTTTTTCCCATGGGAGCACCCATCCCAAAGGTGCTCACCCTCCAGGAGATTTGGAGAGAATGTCCACACCCTGAGGATATTCCGATGCTGTACGTTGCTGGCACATGTAAATAACAGCCTGTGCTATGCTTTATGTTACTCAGAAATTTCATCTTCAAGATTTAACATCAGATGTTTCTATTCTCTCCAGCTGACAACTCCAAGTAGAAGAGTCTGAAGTAATCTAATAGAGTAATGAGCAACCATTGAACACCTATGGCAAAGTTTATACCTGGCAGGAGAAGGTGCAGTCTTCAGCATTGTCTACAGTAGAAGAAAGTTTCCTTTCTATTTACTTATCTAGTATTAGGAAACTCAGCAGAACACTTTGGCAGTCACAAGCAAATATCCTCTTTAGAGATGCTATAATCATTCCTTTAGTTCCTGGAAATATTTTACTTCCAGCACTTCCATCATGCCCAGGAGGAGTCTAAGAGGCTGTTCTTCATTGAGTAATGTCAGACACAGGGGCACATTGTTGATGCCATTGTCTCTTCCTGATGAGAAGGAAAGAGAGTCGAGTGTGTCTGTACACTGAAATTACAGCTACTCATAAAGTCACTGTATGTTCCAACATGTGTTCCAGACACACATGTACCAGAGGCAAGAGGGGATGAAGCTCTGTTTCAAGTGTCAGAGCTCTTTGCAAAGAGTAACAGATGGCTCTACTCCTGGAAAAGGACAGACCCACAGTACTGCAGTTCAAGGGCTGTATGGAGGCTATTCCCAACACAGAATTCTAGACTACACTTTGCACAATTATCAGGTATGCTAGAATATCCTAAAGATTCTTAGGTTGTTTAGTGATTTCCTTCTGATCAATACTCTCATCTGGGTGGTATAAAGAAATTTTTGATATTCTTTAAATACAAAGGCTCCATTTGCATATGTATGACACTGTTTTTTCTTTTTCTAAGTGGCTATTATATACTTTGTTTTTAATTATTGTTTTAAACTTTTATTTTCTAATAAAATTAGTATCCTATGGTAAATAGAAACAGCAATTGACTGTTCAGGTTTCAGATCCAGCCATTTGACAGAGATTAAAAACTTTGAAAATCTGAGTATCATAAGTCAAAATTTACCTGCAGCAACTCATTCTAAATGTGAGGCAGGCAAAAAATTTTGCTTACTAAAACTTCCTAAAAACTAGCTGGGTAAGAAAACTAGCCTTTTTGTATGGAAATTCAAATACTTTTATGAATGCCATNAATCTGGAAAAAATCCCCCCAAAATAAACCTAAATCCAGGTAATCAAATATAATTAAACTGTTCATTTAGAAATATAAATTTATTCTTCATTAAGAATTAGTTCAGAATTATGATTGGTAATTGTTTCAGAATTCATGAATGTGTGGGTACAGAGGAACTTCTGAGGAATTAGCCACTGTAAATATTAATTACAATACCTCTGTAGAAATAGTTCTATATTTCTTATTAGTCACTAAAACATTATATTCCTCATTAGAATTAAGCTGTATAATTAACTTTTTTATTCTTAATACTACGGTAAAAAAAGGCTTGAAAAGATGGAGCATATTATGTATTTTGCGAATAATTCATTCAGTAATTGGATTGTTGTGAAAATCCTTTCCCTCCAGTTTAAAAATTAGTATTTATAATCACAAATCTTGGTAAATATAAAAATGCAGAAGTCTAAGCCTAGGCAGAGTGGTTTTAGTTCTGTTCCTATTTTTTTCCTTCATTCTTCTGCACCTAAGTGTGTTTACCTTGATACAGAAAGAGGGATGCAGGAAGAATGCTGAACCCAATCTTACAAATGTTTTCTGGTTTTGTTTCCTCGCATTTTCTTTTTCAGAATCCTAATGCAACACTTCCCCTCACTACCACATGTTAATGCCCTGGCTCCTGAACTGTTGTATTTGGACAGCTATTAAGAAGCTCCCTGCATAAGAAATCCTCCTCCTCCTCCTCCTCCTCACAGAATTCTTAGCCCTCATTCTCTAATGTTAGCCGAGCAAAACGGTGTTTCTTTATACACACGGTGCAACTGCCAAGAAATCAATTCTGTGTGTTTTCCTCCCTTCAACACTTTTAAAGGACTGTGATCAGTTTTTGTCTCTGCTTCTTTTGCACATCCTTTCCTAGCTTTAAAGCAGTGCTTGAGCCCTTCCCCTCTCCTCTGAAAAAAAAAAAAAATAGGAAAAGGCAAAACAAAACAGGTAGAATTCCTCTGTTACTATTAACACCTAAAAATATGATCATGAAACAAAAGCTTTGCTCCTCTGTCCAATTTGATGTCTTTTTCATGCTGCCTCAGTGATGGCCAAATAATTGGTTGTTCACTTGTGTCCTTGTCTCCCCCGACAGTTCCACAGATGCCCTGAACAATGCTCCAAAGACTGCTTTCAGTAGGGGCAAATCCTCATTAATCATTCCTGGCTGACAGCACAAGGGAACACCTGCATCTGGTGCAGGGACCAAGCAGTGGCTTCTGGGAGCCCGCATTAAAAAGACCAACCAATTCAAGTTGTGAGAGTAGGCTTCTAATAGCCATGTGAAAAATCCCTCTCTCACTGGATTTTCCTTTCATTAAATAGCTAAAATTAGACCTGTGGCTCCTGTTGAGATTAAAATATCAATGTATTCTAAGCAAATCAGGAAATGAACAGTAGTGTATGTTATGATAAATGTCTGCTAAATTCTTTATGTCTAGATCAAGCAATGTTAGCATTAAATACTGATGAACTGTCACATAATTTTCATTTAGAAATGACTGCACTTTGAGCTTCATGTCCTGTGGTGCTCATAAATATTTTCTCCTGCTATATTTCACAAATAGACTACACTGACTACACAGATATTTTTAGCATGTAGTCCTGAGACCATACTGTGTACAAACTGTTTTCTGTGCAAACACATCAACCTTTCCATGCAAAGTATTATCAGAAAACTTTCATAGTGCTAAAAGGTGCTGTAGCCACCCCAGTGCTATAAAGCCATGTTCCAGCTTTATATTACAAAACTTTCTTAACAGAATAGTTGTCAGGTGGGGGCTATTAAATTTTTTACGTTGCATTTAGAGTACAGGTCGGGATTTTCCTCCTGAGGCAAATGGGAAAGGAGAGAGGAAAGAAAAAATAAGTTGCATTTCATTTGTTTGTTTATTTTTTCATAAAAATGAGCAAGGTGTTTTATCTAGAGACATGTAGGGCCATTAAAACCTCCGGTAGGATTCCACTTGATTTCAATGGGCTTTGGGTCAGGCCCTTAGGCCCTGCATCTGCTCTG
>VZTT01063003.1:0-13914 GCA_013400855.1 Buphagus erythrorhynchus | reverse complement strand
TCTAGAGTATCTCAGAATCCATTTTTTGAGTTTCTACATTCTCTTTTTCACTCCAAAAACCGTAACAGCTCACCAAATTCAAAATACCCAACATGCTTTTGTATGGATAGAAACCTCTACACAGGTTAATTAAGGACATGAAATACAAGAACTAAAAATGCATTGATTTTGTTTATTAATGGTTCAGTTAGGTTTAAAATTTTATTTTGTCATATAAGCATTGAATTGAAATATAATAGATGCTTCACAGTCTTCGTAAGAAAAGACTGGTTCTTTTAGAGCCATTAGCCATCAGATTTTCTTCACACAACTGAGCTGAGGCTTGGAGGGGAGCTCATTTTGCATTATACTCTGTAATCCTCTTCAGATTGAGACAATGATTGGAAAGGAATAAGAACAGTTTTTCAGACTCCAAATAATTTTCCTTTCTCTCCATCTCTCTTTCCATTTGGAAATGTTTAGTTTGCATTTCAGGAAAAACTCTCTGTACATTCATATTTATATACAGGAGGGTATAATACCGCAGCCACTCATTACAAAGCATGTAAAAAAATTGAGTCATGGGTACAATATTTTACCCATATTTTGATTAAGAGCACAAGAAAAAAGTAAATCGTGCTGAGGTAATGATATGCTTGAGGTGTGCTGGTGCTTCTGACTTTAAATATATTTACTTTAGTGTATTTACCTCTCTAAAATAAACAACTCCAAAGTGAAAGTATTAGATCTCAGGTTCTTCAAGAAAAACCTCTCAGAGATGGGAGGGAGAGAGGAGGACACAATACAGGATGATGGGGGAGCAGATAGTGGGGGTGGAGATGGTAGAAAACACAGGGTTTTCAGTGGGTTTTTACTACCATTTTTCTTTTTCTCTGCAGTGACCTCTTACTCTTGAATGTCCAGGTCATTGCTTTATTTCACTGCAGAAATCCTTCTCAGTACCTTTTTCTCAGTAAGAGAGGAAAGTTGTCTATGCTAAAGCAGCCATTTAGCATCTGGCTTGGTCAAAGGCACTGCCCATCTGCCTGATGAGTACTTTACTTCCATTTAAATTTTTGCTGACACAGCAGTCTCTTAAAGACCTGAGGAAATTGAAAGCCCAGACCTTGACATAGCATTCTGTGACTTCTTGCAAGCATTTGACACTAGGAGGGATTTTAAAAATATTCCTTTCAGACAGCACGTGAAATATACTTTTCTTCAGGAATCTAAATGTGTAGATAAGTCTTTTACAGATGACACGTCACATCTGATCAGATAGTGCATGATCCATTAAATAAATTCTTATCAGAATAATAACCCTATAATTCTGAAAGAAACATAGCCTTCTGTGTTTCTTTTATACAGTGAGGAGTCTACGAAACCAAGAGTTTTGGCATTGTGGAACAAGCATTACCCTACCCATTGCTGTAAGCTTTCTCCTTCTTTCAGCACTAGCCTATGCTGACTGATTTTGGCTTCTCTATGAAATAAAACCAGAAATTCTTAGTTTTGAATAAAGGTGAAGTTCTGCTCCTCTTAACAAGCAATGCATAGTAAAGTAAAATCAGCCTAAAGATTCAAAGTTCTGGTTTAATTTTTTAGAAGGACATTTGTTAGAGTATTTTTAGCCTCGAGGAATAAATAAAGCAATTTGTTGCTCTACTATGTATATATCTTTTTTTTTTTCCACAACAAGAGATTGTGCATATTAATTTTGACTTTAGTTTGAGTGATAGCTATGATCCGCTGAAAGAGGTAAACTTGGAATAAGGGGCAGGGATCTTATTTGAAACTTCCACCTTTTACCAAAAAGCCTGTCAGTACAACTTTTTCATCACAGACAAGGAGAAATTACCAATCAATTTATGCTGGGATCTTCAAAGTTGTCTAATATGTGCAGTTTTAGGCAGTGAAATTTCTTTGCTGTGGTTTCTCTAGTGGTTTTGAGTTTTTATATTTCTGAATGTCAGAGCAACACAGCTATGCTCACATGATGTGCTCCAGTTGGCAAACTATGGCAAGTCCTAATTAAGAGATTTTTTTTGGTTGATCCCATGTGATTGGATTTTCAAAACAGAACAGAGGTAATGAGGTACTGAAGATCAGCAAGACATTTTCTGATGGTCATAAAGGATCGACATAAACTGACATTGTTGGAATATAATCTAAACATAAAATATTTTCCTGCCATCAAGCATTCAGTGTATATGCTGTGTACTCCAGAGCATAGCACTTAATTCGAAACTTCAAAGAATGTTATTTGCATAATTTATTCTATTTTGCATATCTTCCTGTATGATTCATGCTCATATTTTAGAAAAAATCCTTGCATGTAAATGAAAATATTATCGTGTTAGAGCAGTTTAGAATCATATCACCAGTGTAAATGCTTCCTGTAGCCATCTAATACAGTTGTTGTGTCTATAGACAAATATATGTTTTTCTGCATTATATATTCATAAAAGGAATCCAGAATATGCCCAGGCTTTGTGCCTTACTTAGCTGACCAAGAGGAGGAGGGTGAGCCTATTTATGTGTATCTTGAGCAAACTGAAATCGATTTTGCAGGTTCCTGCCTCTCCCTTCTGACTCAAAGACAGCATTTTGGACATCTCAAATTCTTAAAATTAAATGTGAAGGATTTGGGCCTGTATCATGGGCTTTGTAATAATGATTTTGTTTATAGAATGAAAGGAGGATGATGAATTTTGAATGTCACATTCCCCAGCAGCCACACAGATCTTTTTGGTCATGTGAACTGGTGTGAATCTCACATGCTGGAACTGCACCTACTCAGGAGGATTCTACCTCAAAACAGGCAAGTAAGGTGTATTCTGCACATTGGTAGTCCCCTTCATTGGCTTGGAAATTCATGGATATCATCCATATGCAGTTAAGGCAAGAAAACTATTCTCTTGATAAGTACATTCATGCGAATCACAGTTTTAGTTGCTTATGAACAAATAGTGCTGATTTAAGTTTTTATTCACACATCTTAAGGCAGAGTGCAGAGAAAGATGGTCTCATTCTCATTTTACAAAGCCAGAGTTATACACAAAAGTGACTTTTCTTGGTGAGATACACAAAATTGGCAGAGCCGGAAGGACTCTGACCAGGTCACTCTTTCATGCTGAACTTGGGATTTTCCTTCTTAAGCCACAAGGCCTCTGCCCATAAAAGGAGGATTATGAACTGTGGTAACTGTTATCACAAAGAAAGTTGAATAGTGTGTCCTGCAGAACTGCTTGTGGAATAGATTATCTTTAATGTGATCACATAACATATACAGGACAATGAGGGCATCAGGCTCAGCCATCATAGATTTAGCAAAGGGAGATCCTGTTTAAACAACCTGATCTCTTTTTCTGATCAGGTGGCCCACTACATGGGTGAGGGAAAGTCTGTAGGTATTGCCTACCTGGGCTTCAGTAAAGCCTTTAATAATATCTCCAGGCTGGGGAAAGAATGACAGGAAATCTGTCCAGAGGAAAAGGACATGGGGATGCTGGTCTGTAGCAGCTGAACATGATCCGGCTGTGCCCAGGTGGCCAAGAAGGCCAATGGCATCCTGTTCTGTATCAGCAATGGTGGGGCCAGCAGGACCAGGGCAGGGATTGTCCCCCTTGTGCTTGGCACTGGTGAGGGCACACCTCAAGTCTTGTGTTCAATTCTGGACACAAGGAATGCTGGAATTGAGGTGCTGGAGTGTGTCCAGAGAAGGACAATGAAGGTGGTGAAAGCGTGTAAGTGCTATGAGGGGTGAATGAGGGAACTGGAGTTGTTTCATCTGGAAAAGAGGAGGCTCAGATGTTCACCTTATTGGTCTCTACAAATGCCTGAAAGGAGGTAGCAATCAGGTGGGGATCAGCCTCTTCTCCCAGGCAACTACTGACAGGACAAGAGAAAATGGCCTCAAGGTGCACCAGAAGAGGCTGAGATTGGACATTAGGAAGAATTTCCTCATTGAAAGGGTGGTCAGGCATTGGAACACGCTGCTCAGGGAAGTGGTGGCAGCAACATCCCTTTAGGTGTTCAAGAAATGATTGGATGTGGCAATCATTGCTCTGGTCTACATGCTGGTGCTGGGTATCCAGCATGGTTGGACTCCAAGGTCTTGGAGGTCTTGTCCAAACTTAATGGTGCTATGATTCTGTGACCTACTACATTGGTGGGATCACAGAGCAGCAGGAAGGTCTGTATCCTGGGCTGCATGCTCAGAGAAATCTAGCAAGGAGCTATATTTTCCGACATTAGGGTTGAGCTACAATATTGCCTCTGCCATGTGGCCAAAGCTCCCCCCACTTGTGTGACATGCTATGTACATATCACAGCTGATTAAAAAATGATAAAAAAAAAGCCTGTGCATACTGGACAAAGAGAGATGAAAATAGATGAGAATTTTCAAGATATCTGTATTTGTTAAGTGTTTAGGATAAAGTCCCCATTTTTTTTTATTTCAATAATATTTTTAAAAGCCTCAGACTCTGAGAAGCCATGAAATACCATATCTTCAATGCAACAAGTTTTAATAACAATATAGCCTATAAAACACCTTGTGAAGAGGAAAAGATTATGCTTGTTTGACCGGAAAGTTAGTTATGCTCCAGTTATCCTATCTCCAAAAATTTTAGGACTGAGAATCTTTTTTTCCTTGCTGCTTTTCTTATTTACTGATCTCAGTTTTGTCTATCAGATCACAGTGTTAGGAACTGTGAACTACTTGACAACTTCTCATGATTAATTTAAAGTTCAATACAGTGCTGTTCAGATCTTTCTTCAGTACTTGTTAATACAAGGCAGACTACAGGGAAAAGAACCATTGTCCTTCGAAGTCCCTTTGCAGGATGAGGTAGATACTGGTGGCAGCTTCAAAAACCTTCTACTAATAACCTCCAGACCCTAACTGACACTCAGCAATATTTTGTGACCTTTGGTCCCTCAAATTAATTTCATCTTTACTTCAGTGGTAAAGAATGAATGTCCTTCAGTCCATAAGATACACCTCAGAGGACAGACAGGCTTATAAACTTGAACAACACATTCCAAATCCAATCTTCAAACATCAAGTTAAGATANTAATAAAGTACATTCAGAATAGTAGGGAAATAGAGTTTATAATTCCATTACTTGATACACTGCAAGAATTCTCTGATAAAGAATATATTCTAAAATATCGTGGTCTTTTTTCTTTAAACTGTTGGCAAAGCAGTTGTGCTATTTCTGCTTATCACTCTGAAGAAAGTGAGGTCCTGCGTCTTAAACAGGAGATTCTACTTACACGGAATGGTGCATACTAGTTCCACTCCTTAATGTGCAAAGGTCAAGCATTCAGTGAGGCTGAAAACAATAAAATGACTGAACAGAAACAATCACAAAACATTGCATAGGTGGCAACTATCCTTCATTTCACAGGAAGTTCATCCATTTTATGCTCTCATGACAGCCATCTGAGTTAGGAGCTGAACCAGAAATGATCAGAGTATAAAAATCAAGAGTAGTAATTCAAATCAAAAAAGCAAAGCATCAAGAAACTAGAACTAAACAATACAACAAGCTTTTTTTCCAGCTTAATATGAGGGAAATACAAATGAGTTGAAATTATCAGATACTAAACTATTGGATACTTAACCTCAGTTTGGGATTTTTCCAGTTGTTTGCTCATTATTTGCCAGCCAAATTGTCCATGTTGCTTTAGTAGGACAACAGTAACTCATATTGCAAACCTTTAAAATAAAGGTCCCACTGTCTTTGTAATTAGGGTACAAAGGATAAGAGAAGCCATCACTTTGACTCACAAGATTCAGAGTAACACACATACAACCCTTTGCTTTTGAAACTCCATCCTGGCTGTAATCTGAGTTAGTTACTGAAATTATTCAAAGGGACAGTATCAATGGTACGATTCCATTTGGGTCACAATTCAGGTGAGAAATGTTCCAAGGCTGTCAGGTGATTATTTTTCACCTTCTGATATGGCAACAGATATCTCTGGTGTGTGGTCAGTGCACTCCCACCTAAGCCATGCAAGAGTTCCTGGTACAGCCAAGGGTCACTCACCTGCCAGCCCCTCACAGGAAGGTCAGGGCCCATCAGAGTTACTGAGGTCTTGCAGCAGCCCTGGGGACTAAGGCACTGCAGGGGGATGTGCCACCTCACCGTGGGGACATGTCAGCCTGGTGTGTTTATCACATAGCACCACTGCTGGTGGCAGCTGGTTTGATCCCTACTCACTGTTTCCATCCTTTGCCAGAAACCTAAATAGTTTTGACCACAGAACACAAATCTGCCCAGTCCTGATGCTCACCCATCATTTACTGTCTATGTAGTAGCGTGACCTAACTATTGCTGTGAACACTGGTGGAGATGAAAAGTTTTAAAATAATGGCAGCTTTTTAATAAACATGTCAAGATATCTGAATTGTGAGTCACCTCTTACATCCTTTCAGTTTTATTCAAACTTCCTTCTGTTCTCAGCCCTGGTGTTATCTTCATGCCCTTCCAAGGAACAGAGTTAAAAAGCCACAGCTGGAAAGAGAAAATGCATTTTTTTACAGTCTCTTTCCACTGTGTTGCTTGGCAATTTTTCCATTTCAATGCAAATGTATATTTTATTTAAATAGTTTCTTCTCAATCATAGGCTGTAGATATTAACCTTGTAATGCAAAATATTTTTGCTATTTTGTTCTCACCTGCATCCAGTATTCCTGATAGTAAGGAAGAGTAAGGCATAGAGTTGGATAAGTATTAAACAAAAGGAAAGACACAATAAATAGTAAAAGTTAAAAATTGGAGCTTTGTCCTGCAAGTGCCTGCAGTATTTGCAAAATTAATGTTGCATTGCACGGGATAAAAGGATTCTGATCCATGCACTAATGGTTTGACTACAGTTTGGTGATTGTAAATGATCAGAACACCTTTAAAAATAATATTTTCAGAATTCATTTCATGAAGCTTCTCATTAACAAAGAAAGGCAAGAGGCAGAGGAAATAGGAGAAATTTGAGACATGAGTAATGCTTGTTTTGCCTCTCTTTTCCCTCAGCCTCCTCCAACACAAAAGGAGGAATGTACCACCAAGACTAGGTTCTTAAGAAAGTGTTAAGGTACAGAAATCTCAGTATTTCAGGATAAAGAAATAGGAAAGGGTAAACCAGCAATTGTAACCACATTTAAAAATATTTGCAGTTTAAAAATATAGCAAACTTTCTGGAGAATAACAAGTATAGCTATCAAAATTGCATATTAGACAGAAATAGGATCCTAGGATATAATGAAAATTAAAAGACTGAAGTCTTGAAAATGCTGCATTACGTATTTTCAGGGTCAGGCCTACGGTAATTATCTGTCAGCACTAAAGAAGAGAAAGAGATATGTATTTATATATTTAAAATCATAATAATAATAATTAAAAAACCAAAACAAAAACAAACCCATGTGTTCCAGGAGGAAAATGGATTCTGGATTAGATTACAGAAGGTGCCACATACCATCAAGCTGTGCATGGTAAAGTTGGTTTTCTTTTCATCACAGTGCTAGACTGTGATGTCCTTATTTCTGTGATGACTAGAAATGGAATATTGTATGAATCAGAAGAACTATGTCACTGAGTCTGAGTAATGGTATATAAACTCATTCAAATATTTTTTTGAAATCTCTTTTTAGTGGCTATTTTAAATAAGATGACTACAACAAATAAGTAACAGTATTCCCCAATAGAAACCAGTTATGCATTATAAAGATACATTAATGATTAACTAAATTATTATTTTGGTTATTTTTCCTATAAGAAATAAAAAATTCTTAATTTCTTAAATTTCTTAAGAATTGACTGCATTCTGGATGTATTCCAATTTCTAATTTATTTTAATATTTCCTTTGTTGTTCTTTGATTAAGATTAAACTGTTCTAGGTTTTTGTTTTTCTATTATTTTTAAGATAACAGGTGACTGATTCTCTTCAGTGTTTTCCTGATTTCATACAATAAGGTTTCCTTTTTAACAATAGAAATTAAATTCTAATTTTAAATAATTGAGTGTAGACCCAGTTTTCTGGACTAGTGCATATAATTTCTAGAGGGGGAAAAACAATTGCTTGAATATGTTTTATTTTACAATCTCTCATTTATATTACATTCTGAAGTCAAAGCTTTCGAAAAACATAGGAAGGACAATCTGTAAAATCTGAAAAGTTGCTCTTTTCACTTTTTGAAAACCTTTAAAAGTATTAATGCTAATATTTAAGGTTTATTTTATTTATTTAATTCCCTTTATTTTGTCTGAATCATTCAATGGTTGCACAGCTGAAAGTAAGGCTGGTGTCTTCCCAGCCCTCAGCATTGCAGGGCTGCTCAGAGGTCAGAGCCTCGTGGGTACCAGCAGGCACATCAGCCTGCACCATGCAAGGACTGTATTTCACAGTTGTTTGAATTAGGGCATTCAATTTCTCTTTGCTCATGTTCTGTTGTTAAAATATGATCCTTTATTTCAATATTAGAGAAAGTCAAGAAACACTCTAAAATCTAGTTCAGAAGTGTTGTTCCTGTTAAGGAAAGTATTTTTTCCAGTTTAGCGTGAACTTTCCCTGAGGTTCAAAACCATTTGTTTCAGTATGAAAGGTTTCCTCTTTACTTCTGTTTGCTGTGCTAACCCTGGGTCCTGTGCAAAGGGGGTTTCTACTCCCTCAGGTGTCACCAGGTGGAGCCACCTGGAGCCACTGGAGCTATCTGTGTTGGGTGAAGGACAGCTCCAGCTGATCCACACATGGACCACCGTGGCAGGACCCTCTGTGCTGTGGCTGCTGTTGCTGCCACCAGCACCAGGGCACCTGTATCTGGAAAAAAGGCACGGTATAAGTCCTTCAGCACAGCTTCTGATTCTAGCACTGGCAAAGTCCTCCCAGGTCCTCCCAGTCCAACCACCTTAATGAGGGTAAATCTCTAATGCTTTATGAAATCAACTCAGGGTCCCAGAAGGTGGTGGGAAGTGGGTTGAAATCTTTTGCCCTGTTTCAGAGTGTTAATAAATGACAAAACATATGGTATAACCTCTGTTCAGTGAATGGCATCTGTATGTTTTGGTTTCCTACAAGTTCTGCACAGTATCAGGTCTTGCTGTTGAGTGTTTAGTGTTAATTTTGTACACCCACTACTTTTCACAGCTGCTTCACTGGAACACCATGTGAGTCTCCATCTATGAAGCTGACTGGTCATACGAATGAAATACAGGTATTTTGCCTCATTGATTCACTAGGAATTTTTTTTTTAACTTATCTTTGAAAATGTGTACTAATGAATATGTTTTGCCTGTCAGGACTGACCTTCGTTACCAAGGCATTCCCGTTAGTACTTCAAGCTTTCTTCCCAGGAGTCACAAACTTTTATTCATTTACTTCCTAGAGAGAGTCAAAATGGCTTTTAATCATCTCTGAAATGGTTTCCAAAGCCAGCTCTCTCCATGGACCTGCAGAAAAACACATCAGGCAAAGCTGTCATATCCCTGGAGTTTCTTTTTTCGAAGTGTTCAGTAATGGTGCAGCACAGGGAAAAGTTGACATTATCATTAGTTTTCTCGAACATATCAAGGACAAACAAGATTATCATAATGAAAAAAAACCCACTTGAATTACATAGTAATTGTCTCTCTCAAACATTGCCCCCTTGTCACCTTGTTTTTTCATTCCTATTGCAATGTTACAAAACAGGGTATCAATACACTTTGTAACATGTAAAGGTCCCTGCTCTCAACCATGTTCTCAAACTTTCTAAGTTCCCAAAAATCTGCAGGAATTTCAACCCTACAGAAGTCAGAATTCAAACTATTGGAAATTATTCTCCTGGTGTTTTTATTTTTGTCCTAATTTTGAAGAGTATGTCCATCCACCTTTACAAAACTCTAAGACTGTCTTTAACACTTAAGCATATACCTTAATTCTTATATTCTGAAATAAAGCCTAGGCACAGTGGACTGAAGCAAAACTGATGAAAGCAAACAGAGCTCTTATTACATTTATCAGGAAAAAAAATGATTTAAACAGAGCTAAAAATGACATGTGGAGTCTAAAATTGCATAAAATGCAAACCAGATTAATTTTAACTGCTTAGAAGGTATGCAAACAACTACATTGCTGTGACTTGATGTGCACACAAAACAAATGTATTTTTGCTCATTCTGCTGCGGTAAATGATAATGTAAGAGCCTGGAAAAAAGGAATTAACCAAGCGTAGTTCCAATGAAAATGGATCAAAATCAATTGTCTTTTATTTTCCAGTATATGCTTCTGAATTTTGAAGGAAAACCCCTTGCTGAATGTCACTACCTAAGCACATTCATTGTGTCAAGGTAATGTTGAGAAACTTTAGCTTCTATTGTACATGAAGAAAGTATTTTCCTGATTTCAGTTTATTCAATTAATTAAAATAAATTGCCAAGTCATTCACAGCTGAAAAAGGTAAGAAAACCTTTCTTTTTTTGCTTCCATGAGAAATATACAACTGAGGTAAAATTTACCATTCAGAAGATCTCATAGATACTTCTATCTAGGAGCAATCAATTTAATCCACTCACTGAAAGGACTACTTTGCTTAATATCGGTTTGAATTAAATTCAAAATATTTTACGATAAATGTAAGTTTATTATTTATTTAGTACACTTGAGGTAATTGTTTTTCATTTGTATATGTTAATGTCATCAGTTAGACATTAGACTGTCAGAGTAAAAATTGCCAACTCATAAATTTTTAATAGTCTATGTTTCCCATAGTTTGATCTACAAACTAAAATTATTTAAGTCAACACTTTCACTGCCCTCCTCTGAGGCTATTAATGCTCATTTCTGCTTCAGCACTATATAGGACTTTGTGCTGCCTGGGCAATAAACAAAGCTGCGGGGTGATTAGATCTAAAATCAACTTTTAAATACACATACATTTATAAAACCATACACACAGAGAAGGATTATACATAAATATTTTTGGATTTATCTAGATCAGCATAAATTCACTGTTTGACAATAGAAGTATAGTTAAAGACTTCAGAAAAAGGGCTATGTGAAGACATGGATTACTTCTTTTTGTGGCAATACCAGCTTTCCTGACATAAAAAGTGTGCTAAACCGTAACCTTAAATTTTCTCTTCACTGTAAACACATGTGAGCTGTTTTCTTAAGGAAAAAAAAACCCACAAATCTGCTATATAAAAAGAGCTGTATGGTTTTTGCTTCTGTGTAATTAGTAAATGCCAGTAAGATGCATTCTGACTTGGAACTTACCTAGAGCTGATAATATAAGCAGAAGGTAGTGACTCATTTGTCTAAGCACTAAAGTGCTTACTTAGAAGAATATACACTCAATAATTGATTAATTTTAGTGAGATAATTCAGCTGATTTTACTTAAAGTAGAACTATCTGGTTTTATTCTGTTTATTCCTGAGGGTGTAGAAAGCTGACCTGGAATTTTCTGGCTATAATTTTGTTAAACAAAAACAACAACAACAAAAAAAACAAACCAAAACCAAAACCAAACAAAAAAAAAAAAAAAAAAAGAAAAAAAAAACAAAAAAAACCAAAAACAAAAAATAACAAACAAAAAAGAAAAACAAAACAAAAAAAAACCCAACCAAACAAACAAAAAAAACACCACTTCCTATTGTTTTCTAGACGATATTACAAAATTGTCAAAGTCTCCTATTCGTGTTTAAATAAGCTTCTTAATTTTAGATGTTTTAAAGGTGGGTTTTTTTGTTATCAAATGGAATAAGAATGTTTTTGAATAATTCACATTCTCATAGTATGGGAATTTCTTTGTATGTTTATGGAAGAGTGTGCATCATATTGCTGAAGGAACATTTATCAGACATCCAGATAAAATTTTGAGATATTGTGTCTTTAAGAGGTAATTTAAAAGCAGAGTATTTGACGTTTATTGCCTCCATAGAAAATAGGACAATAATGCTCTGCATTGTATATTTCAAAGCAATGGATATCTATGAGGTCGATAATGAAGAGTGCTCCCTGTTTCACATACTAGTGAATATGTAAATAGGGAGCTCAGCTGCCTTTGACATTCTTTAGAGCATCACTTCACACATTTGGTTGTTTTTTGTTTTTTTTAACAGTGAGCAGATTTGTGTAGCTAACACTGATTCTGCTTGTTCCCACACTCACAATTACATGAGTCCTTTAGAGCAGACACCACCACAAATTATCCTCTTGCATGATTGGTGAAATATCTGAATTTAAAAGAACACTACACAGACCTCACAAGTTATTCTGATGCATGCTTTCTAATATCACTAAACCTTTGCTTAAGTTCCCTACCATTTAAAAAAATGCAAAAAACAAAACTCCATCGTGCACAGATACACCGACCTCCATCTTTTTCAACCTATTCTTATCAAGTTTTTTCCTGAGCTGCTCAAAGCAATTCAGAAAAAGGTGCATCAGGGGCCCTACAAATTCCTGTTCAGCTTTAAGAGTATAATTGTTGGTAGTTGTGTGTTACTCAGTGGTATTACTGTGGTTATATGCACCTGCACTTTCTCTGATTTTTGTGGTTACAGCTGACAGTTTATTTGATGGTCACCCCACAGTGGTGATTCACTGTTTCTGTGAATATGGGACTGTGGCCATTTGTTACTTATTTTATTCACTGTGGTAAAGATAAAAACCGTATGCCTTGAAGTGTTATAAAATCGTCATGTTGCCCTTCCAGCATTTATAAATAAGGGATTTAATAATAATTTTTCAGACAGCTGTAGTCCTTAGGATCTCTATATTTGAAACAAACCAGTGAGCTTAAGTTGTGGAGATCAAGAAGCAAAATTTCATGTGGGGAATTACATCAAACACTAGATGAGCAGCTAAAACTTCTATATAATGAACAATGCACTAAGATTTTAAAGCATTTACATTAACTTCTTCTTACATTGAATTCCTATTATAATGGTACTTCAAAATATTTTTAGAAAGCATTTTAAAAATCACTGGTTTTGCACAACTCCAAGTTTATAGACATAAAATTACTGAAGCTATTAATTAAAAAATCTTACTAAAGAAAAAGAGAACTTATGAGCTTTTGATTCCTCAAAGCACTGAAGTAAACAGTTGACTTAACTGAAATGAGTGGAAATTTTATGCTAATGTAAGAACTGAAGTGTCTCAAGACAAAGACATGAACTGAGTGTCAGTGTAGACACTCACAGTTTATGGAGTAAGTCCAAGTTCTTTGCTCAGCTAGTATCTATGAGTGGAACTTCTTGTAAGGAAGGCAGGATTTATAATTATAATTCTATGTAATAGTTTTCAAAGGTAGGGACATCAGACAGAAATTTTACTTTACATAAATTGTTTTATTGGAAATATAACAACTTTTCACACCTCATAATCAAAGAATTTTCTTTTCCTCACCCATTCTTTATATTAGATCTCACTACAGGACTTTTTTTGAGGCATATAGTAAGAACTTGTGGAAAAGAATAATCATCTTCTGTTTCTATCCATTTCCAGAGTGTCAGTGCCCTTAAAATACACATGCTGACAGAATAAATCCCACCGAATTCCCCATGTTGGATGTGAAATTTTTTGAGATGCTCTTGTCATACTGCAGGAACTGTTAATGATATTTTGTTGCATATTAATCTTTGCTATATAAGCAATAAAATTTTTCATCTATCCTTTATATATCAACACAGAAAAAAAAGATAGGAAAATAAATTTCAAGTATCTAGTCCAACGGAAAATTAAGAGTTCTAAATCAGTTTAGTTACATTTGTGTTATATCACTACATCAATTTTCTATTGGATTTTCTTTTAAATGGCAACTTTGAAATTGAATTGTAGTTTATTGCAAGGTCCTCATGTAAGATCTAAGAGAAACTTGTAAGTTAAAGCCTGAATTAATTAATAACTGGGCAAAAAACTAGAAATCTTACTGTGAAA